>JXCR01127995.1:80050-133446 GCA_002079205.1 Phalaenopsis hybrid cultivar
ATATATATATATATATATATATATATATATATATATATATATATATATATATATATATATTTATTGATACGCCGCCAATAAAGTTTCATCATCCATCACGAATCTCGAGGCAATCTTTTTAGCAAGAAACATTCAAACTTCAATTAAGAGACATCCAGAGCTCCGATTTCAGTAAACTTATAGTATAACTGACTGGCTCGATGAGACAGATACAATAATATAAAAACTAGTCTAATCCAAGTCAGATCAAGATCGTATCAAATCATTAAAGCACACTTGAAGGATTTCCGGAGGCATTTGAAAGGTCAAACATATGTCGAATATATTGAGTTTTTAATTGGATCGAGCGTCTCGGCAAGACTAATCCAACGAGCCCAAGTTTGTTCAATTCCGACACTGTTAAGGCACTCAAATGTCCATCAAACGTCATCTGATTGAGAACAGCTCTCCAGACCGTCTGATCAAAATGTTTCACTCCTGCATTAATTGCACCCAAAATCACTATAAATAGAGTCTTACCCCTCACATGAGGGAAGAGGCTTGAGAGAGAACTTGAGGCTTTGAGAAGGAGTTCATGTCCAACATCATCTCTGTCATTGTTGATCATCGTCGACCACCACCGATTGTCAATGACCATCGCCGGTTACCGTCGACCACCAGCGACCTTCATCGACCACTGCTGAGCGTCCTCAACCACAGCCGATCGCCGTCTGTCGTCAACCACCGTCGACCTCCATCGACCATGACTCACTCTCGTTGACTACCGTAGATTTCCGTTAATCTCCGTCATCTATTGTCGACCACCGCTGGCCTTCGTCGACCACCACCAACCGTCATCAATTGTCGTTGACTACAGTCGATCACTGCCGACCTTCATCGATCACCGCCAACTAGACATCGTTATCCGACGTTGTACCTTGAGATATTTAGTAACCCTTTCCCTTCTGTGGGAATCGTTAACTTATAGTGGATTTTTATAACTTGGTCAGACCCCGCGATTTTTTTCATTTACGGGGTTTCCACGCAAATACTTATGGTATCATCACAGATTGATTCATTTTTCATCTGAGTATGTGCTGAATCCTTGCGCAACGCTAAGACGATAATCCAATACTCTACAACTGCGAATTTTCTAGTATGCATCAGTTTGGTGCAGTCTGTGGGAAAGTTTCAATCCCACAACTAAAGTACTTACGCAGTTTACTACATGGCCACCCGACGCAATGTTTGTGACAATGACACATCCCACTCCAACACCCATCATTTCAAGGAGCAGTCACGAAGCCAAGGGCGGCATGCTTCTTCATCTTCCTGTCCTGCAAGACGCTATCTGGCCAACAAAGGTGTTTTGGGTCCATCAATAGAAGATCAAATGCGTAGAATGGAGGAGTCACAACTAGAGATCTTACAGCTCCTATGCGGGGCTCAACAGCCACTGCCTACACCATTAGATAAAATTCATTTACCATTAACTCCATGACGTACGAGAAACATACCGCTCGGAGGAACTCATACCGGCCCGCCTCCTAAAAAAGGAGCACATCCCCTGTCAGGTTGTGATGGTGAACTCCTAGATATCGCAAGTTCCACTCATCCATCTCGTGCAACTCACCTGACATCGCCACATCTTCCTACCATTCCAGATAATGTCATTCGTAACATACTATGACGCCACGTCCGGGAAGAGTTCCCCCTAGAGAAAAAGGATCTCTTATAATGCATAAAAACTATTTGCTATATAATACAAGGTTAAGATTATTTCCAGGCAAACTTAAGTCCAGGTGGATGGGTCATTTGTTGTGATAAAAGTTTATCCTTATAGAGCCGTGGATAATAAAGATCCTAAGTCTGAGAACATATTTAAAGTTAATGGACATAGACTGAAACCTTATTTTATAGGGGATCGACATAAACTTAATGATGGAATGGTGTTGGTTCAACCAAAATAAGTACTGGTTACGTCGGGCTGACGACGTAAAACCAAGCGATTTGTGGGAGACAACCCATGGTTATCAGAGTGTTTTTATTTTGATTGTTGTTTTGTGTGTGATTAAGAAAATTGGGGTAGTATTTTTGAAACTATTACGTGTTAGTAAATATTTTAAGACTTTATTTAGTGACCAAGACATGTTAGAATAAGAATTTGGATGTTAAGTTGACTAGTGCAAAAACGTGCACTGGCGCTTAAGCGTAACATTTTAAACACATGTGCGAAATTACTATTCTAGAAGGTTTAAACGCCAATTATTTTATAAAAACGTGCCAAGGCAGTTTCTAAACGTGTCTAGGAGTTATTGGAAGGATTTAGGATTATAAATAGAATGGTTTTGTGAAGGAATTTCACCCCAGATCATTTCTAGCCCTAAAAGTCTAAGAGAAAGTGAGATTTAGAGAAAATGTCTTCATGGGAGAAGGATTTGAAGAAGGAAGAAACAATGAGGAAAAAGTTCATTGGTCAAAGTGCACAAGAAATGTATAACAGTTTCTTAGCTGTTAGTATTGAAGGGATATCAGAGAAGATCGACAAAATGGAGAATACTATGGCTTTGTTGGAGACCAAAGTACTTGAGTTGCAAGCACATCTAGAGCATATTGGATGACAATTGAAGATGCAATTTAGTCACACAAGTTATATAGAGGAAGCAAATAAGGCGATGTTCATAAAGCAGAAGTGGATTGAAGAAGATAGTATCAGAGCTCGTCACCACCGTCCGTTTTATCAACTCTATATTCCTGGAGAGACTAATGAAAGACAAGAATTTATTCCTTCGAATGAAGAATGGAATTAAGTTTAGCGTTAAAAGTTGTTATTTTCAAGTGGTTTAGTGTTTAAGTGTTGTTTTTAGTATTTATGACTTCTTTATGTATATTGATTGTTGTGTATTTATATTTAAGAAAATTTTCTCATCCAAGACTATTTAGAGTGGGAATTAAGTGTTTAAAATTATTTGAACTTGTTTGTGAATTAATATAAATTTGTTTGTGTGAAAGTTTGTGTTATTTTTAGCCTCGAATTGAAATAGTTATTTTAGAGAATTTTGAGAGGGGAGTTATAGGAAGTTGAAAATAGACATTTAAGTGCTATGAGACCGTTTATGGGTGGTTTACTTAGGCAAATAGTGTATTTTACTTTAATTTGAAAATTTTAAAAATCGTGCACTGGCGCCTAAGTGTCATATCTCGCGCTTAAGCGCGAGCCAACCCGAGAGGCAGGTGCCTAAGCGCTACTTACCTGCACTTAAGTGCCGGTTCACGAAAATCGGTTCACGAACGGTTAAAAGTGAAATTTTAGCCCGAAAAGCACCATTTTTAGACCTCTCGTCACTTTCAACCTCTCAAAATCACAATTTTGGAAGGCTAGGGCACATCTAAAGTGAAGATTTCTTGGTAAAATCAAGTGAAATTTGCTAGATTCAAGTTCCTTGTGGTAAGAGCTTTACTTCTATGCAAAAAATTTAGATTTTCACCATTTATTTTGAGCACATTTGGAGAAATTCGAAAATTCACTATTCATGGTGAAAAATGAGAAAAAATCTATAAAATTGCATGGAAAGTGTACATTATACTTTGGAAGTTTAGTTTAGTAATTTAGACTTGATTTTTGAAGTTATTTTTGGAATTTATAGAATTTGTAGAATGACACC
Organism: Phalaenopsis hybrid cultivar; assembly: GCA_002079205.1. Classification (NCBI taxonomy): domain Eukaryota; kingdom Viridiplantae; phylum Streptophyta; class Magnoliopsida; order Asparagales; family Orchidaceae; genus Phalaenopsis; species Phalaenopsis hybrid cultivar. The sequence continues at coordinate 83,695 of JXCR01127995.1, forward strand.
AAGAATGAAGAGGAGCAAAGGAAAGATCCCTTTTTATTCGAATAAATTTGTTAGTTCGAAGGCTCAGGATTGGTACAGTGATGCGTTGCAATCACGAAAACTGATTCAGGAGCGGTGTTTTAGAAATCCAGGTGGAAACGTAGAGGATTTGATCGTTCACCGACAGTGGGAACGATTCTGATGTTTCTCTGCTGTGGCAGTTATTTCTGTTGTTATGGAGTTCTATGCAAATCTCTCTGAGGCTGAAGACAATAGAGTCATGGTTCGAAGAAATTTGGTACCTTTTTCACCGGAGGTAATCAACTTGTTTTATTATCTGCCACCTAATACGTTATGTTCTTATGCAAATTATAGTTCGATTGAAGCCGAGTTAGACAAGATTATTTCTTACTTGATTATTGGAAGAGGACTTTGGAAGATCACTAATGAGAGGAGAGTCAACTTCCCAACTTCAAAGTTATGTGCACCTTCAAAGGCCTGACACTATTTTATTTCTGCTCGTCTGCTACCAAAAAATCATCTCAGTGAAGTTACTAGAGAGTGAGTGACGTTAAATTATTGTATCTAGGAAGGAAAGCTCATCAACATAGGAGCTTTGATTTGTCAGACAATCATCAGTTATGCCACTGTCGTTACTACTGTAGGTCTGAGATTTGTTTCCTTGATATTTTCTTTGTGTGAGCAGGCTGGAGTTAAATATGATAGCTGGGAGGAAGTGTTATTACCTCTAAAGCCCATCACTAAGGTGAATGTGAAGACTTATTCTGAGCATTCTATTTTTGGCTAGAGAGGAGGATTTTATAGTAGTTATGGAATGGAGATGTCTGCTGCTTCTACCTCTGCTGCTTCTTCTTCTAGACCATATACCTCACGTGCTTCTACATCTAGAGGTGAGTCTACTGAGACCCAAGATCAATTATTACAGAGGATGATAAATAATATTAATTTTACCGCTGATAGGGTACAAATTTAGAGCGTTTTGCAGAGCATACTGATAGGTGTAATAGAAAGAAAAATGATTATGAAGAGAAATTTCACTCATCTTTGGAGAGCCTCATTAGGGGTAACCAAGGAGTGCAATTTTCTCCATATCCCAGATACCCTGATTATGAGCCTGCAGAAGTTTCGAATAGCAATGATTCAGAGGATGAATAGTAGAACTGAGAGATTTATTTTTACGATTGTAATATGATATGAACTATGTGGTCCGGGCTTACTACATTTGCATCTGTGTGTTGGTTTGAACTATGTGATGTGGCTTGCACTTTTATGTTTAAGTGAGAATTGTGAGGTGACATGTTTTTATGTTTTGGGCTTGAGGCATGTATGTATGTTTACTTGTTTAGATATTGTGATGTGTGAGACTTTTATTTTTAATTGTAATGTAATGTTTGTGTTAGTTAGTAGTTTGTGTTGCGAGTTTTGTGATTTAGTTAGTTTAGAACTTAACTTAATTCTATGTCTTTTATAAAGTTGAAAATCTTACTAACTTAGGTCTTAAATTTGAAACTTAGGAAACTGCTTCCCTGTATTTTTCTTTTATCATGTTAGTGTGTTTTGTTTTTATGTTGAGATTGTGAGTCAAGTTAGTGTGTTAGTTTGCTTTTATGTTTATACCCACTATTTAGAAGTCTATTGAATCTCTACATGTTAAATTGAAATGAAAATATTATAAAATTTGATCAAAATTAATTTTACTCCTATTTTTAGTTTTATACTTGTATCATTAGAGTTTAAAAATTCCTGTAAGCATTTTATTCTTATTTTCATTCATACTTATATATATTTGATACTAAACTGTTTAATCTGATAAAAAATTAAGTTTGGGGAGGATGAAAAATATTTTCAAAACTTTAATTTTATTTGTTCTCAAATGAACTACAACTGAATTTGATTTGAAAAGAAAAATTGATCATGTATATGAAGTTATATTAGGGAAGTAAAATTTGATTTTAGAAATGAGTAAGATAATTTAGTTGAAATTTTGAGTAATGAAGAAAAACATTAAGTTGAAAGTTTTTAGTGTAGAAAATAATTAATATAAGTAACTATCTTTAGTAAGAAACATTGTATTTTTAAAAATTTTAGAAATTTAGACTTTTATTTTTAATCCTTGAATTTCTTTTATTAAAAATAAATTTTAAAGCTATTATTATATTTATAAGTAAAAGTTTTATATCAAGACTTTGCTTTAGGGAAGGAAAATTATAATTCAAAATTATTAAAAGCCTATCCAGATATTGCAATCCTTGCCTAAAAAAAAAGAAAGGAAAAAGAGAAAAAGAAAAAAAAAAGAAGAGAAAAAGAGGAAAAAAGAGAAAAAAAAAGAAAAAGAAAAAGAAAAATATAAGAGAGAAGAAGCTTGAGGATTAGTGCCTAATAAAAAATTGGTTCTACATTTGATCTTTTTAAAATATAAGACTTGAGAAAATCTTAAGCTTATAGATATAATATAGTAAGTAAAATTATTCTTAATAAAAAATTATTTAAGTAGAGATAATAAAATAACTAAATTTTAAATTTGGAAGACTTGCAATATTTCTGAATTAGATAAGAACTTATATTTTCATCTTTCCTAACATTAGAAATTTCTAAACTTTAAGTTGGTCTCATTTACTGAATATTTTTTCTAAATTGGAGTTCTATATTTCTAAATCTAAATTTTAATAACTCATAAAGAAACTCATATACATATCATACATATTTATTTATTAAAGATTGAAGTGTCACTTGAAGACACGTAACATTTTAAGTTCGTGGGATTTTGATACGCCTAAAATATATAGTGTTTCTAGACACATTTTTTTACCTATTTTTGAGATATTGCGCTTTAATGGAAGTTATTTTTGTGTTCTTCTTTGAGGTACAGGTAAAAAGGTGAAAAATGCTTAAAGCAGTGAAAAATGATCAAATTTGGAGCAAATAGGTGAAAAATGTGCAAAAGTGTTTTGGCGCCTAAGCGTCAGAGACCCGCACTTAAGCGCTAGTGGCAGTTATTAGATGAGTAAATTTAATTTTTTGCAAATTTTGAAAAGGTTTTTGAGGCACCTATTGGCTTAATAGGCGGTTATAACCACCATGGACAAAAATTATTGTAAAAGGATGCATCTCTTGGGGAAATACATCAAATCAAGACACATTTTAAAGAGACACCAAGTCACCTTTTGGAGAATTATAAAAGAAAGAAAATTGAGACTTTGAAATATGTCCTGAAAGTACTGGAAAAGTTTTGAAAGTTCAAAAATTGGAGAGTTAGTTGGAGAGATATTCAGACACCACATATTTATCCTTTTTTTATTTCTAGTTTTATATTAAGAGTTTTGTAAAAGAGAAGAGATTCAAAGGAACTTCAAGAGTTTGGTGAAGGACTTGAGATAAGTTTTTATCTATTTTAGACTATTTTTTGTTTTAATTGAGACTTGTTGTTGGTTTGACAATGATTTCTACTTTTAAACTAAAGTATGGTTTTGTTTTCTCCATGGATTTTGAATAGTTTTTTTTATCTTTTTTCTTAAAATGATAAGTAATTAAGTGTTGGATGGAAGTTGTGGAGAATATTGATNAGACACATTTTTATACCTATTTTTGAGATATTGCATTTTAATAGAAGGTATTTTTGTGTTTTTTTTGCAGATACAAGTAAAAAATGAAAAAAAAATTGCTTAAAGGAGTGAAAAAGTATCAAATTTGGCGCAAAAAAGGTGAAAAATTATGCAAAAGAGTTTTGGTACCTAAGGGCCAAATCCGGCTCTTAAGCGCCAGTTAAACAGAGAAGGACGCACCTAAGCATCGAGACCCCGCGCTTACGTACCAGTGGCAGTTACTAGATGAGTAAAATTGGTTTTCATGAATTTCAAAGATGTTTTTGAGGCACCCATTGTTTAACAGGTGGATGTAACCACCATGGATGAAAATGGGCAAATACATCCAATCAAGACACATTTTGAAGAGATCTCAAGGAACCTCTTGGAAAATTTTAAAAGAAAGAAGAGATGACTTAGAAAAGAGTCCTGAAAAGGTCTGAAAAAGTGTGAGTCCTAAAAATATTGACAAGTTTTGAAAGTTCTTTTCTGAGGATTTAGTTTGGAGAGATTTTCAGAAACAACATTTTATTTACTTTATCATTTTTTTTATTTAGTTTTGAGTGATTGTAAAAAAGAAGAGATTCAAAGGAACTTCAAGAGTTTGGTGAAGGACTTGAAATAAGTTTTTATCTTTCTATTTTAGACTATTTTTGGTTTTAATAGAGACTTGTTGTTGGTTTGACAATGATTTCTTCTTTTAAACTAAAGTGTGGTTTTGTTTTCTAGGATTTTGAGTATTTTTCTTTATCTTTCATCTTAAAATGATAAGTAATTAAGTAATGGATAAAATGAGTAGTTTTCTTTATCTTTCTTCTTAAAATGATAAGTAATTAAGTTTTGGATGGAATTTGTGAGACTTCTTATTGGTTTGACAATGATTTCTACTTTTAAACTAAAGTGTGGTTTTGTTTTCTCCATGGATTTTGATTTGACAATGATTTCTACTTTTAAACTAAAGTGTGGTTTTGTTTTCTCCATGGATTCTGAGTCTTTATCTTTCTTCTTAAAATGATAAGTAATTAAGTTTTGGATGGAAGTTGTGGAGAGTATTGATCTTTAATATTAGAAGAAGTTGTGATGATTTAAATCCATGCACTTCATTTACTTCTTGATTTCGCTAATCCATATGTTAAAAATTGTTGTGAGAACATGGAAGAACCGGACTGGTTTTGTCTCAGTCAACAATTGAAAAGAATCACATGAGGTTGTATATTGAGAATGTAGTTCATATGATTGACTGCAAATAAATAGGGAAATATTCATTGATGGGTGTAGAGTTAGAGGACTTTAAAGTGATAGATTAAAGCCCCCAACTTGGTCTATTATTTTAGGTTCTGATACAAGAATGTTAGCCCCCAGGTGGAGGGAATTAAGAGAACTCTAGAGTGAGAGCTAGTATCTTCCCTGCCTAGCCGGTCTTCAGAACTATTCAAATTAAATTAGTCAATTTTCTTTATAGCATCTCTAGTAAGGGTAAGAAATATTATTTCTCCTATTTGGCACAACACAATTTGCATACTTCCACAATAAAATTCCTATACTTATTACCGATTCATGATAAGAAGAAAGATATTTTCATATTAAATACTTTTCTTCTACAAAAACTTTATTTATCTTTTTAGTTGTTATTGTTTCGTTAAGATATCAAAAATACCAAAAATATTTTAATTTTAAATTCCTATAGAAAACTTTTTTTACTTTAAGTAATTATCTTTTTTAAAAAATAGAAAAACTTTCTAAAAAGTCCATATTGCATAATCTTCTCTATGGGTTCAATATTCAGGTCTTAATCAAAAAGTCTTATATTACTTGATAATGATACGTATACTTGCGTAATATCCCAATATAATTATATATAAATTAAAAAGTTAAATTCTTATTTTTCTTCTTAATCAAGTTTTTGGTTTTGTTGCAAAATAAGGAAATATAAGTGAAAAATACCATTAGAACTATTGTTACACTGTGTATAAGCGTTGAGAATCCATGGATCATGCATAAAAAATAACAACTAATCTAGAGTTTGCTCCCTAATTCTGTGGTTAGGATGGAAGGATACCGGCTGGCACTCTAGAGCTCTCACCACTCCCTCACCTGAGAGCTAACGATCTCGCATAAGTTTCCAATCAATTGGACCAAATTGGGGATTTTAGTATGTCGCCTTAAAATCTCCAATTTTGCATCCAACAAAGTATATTTTCACGATAAAAGATGGGAGAGTTTTCGGATGCTAGGGTTCAAGAATATGAGCGATTCCTGGGAGATTTTTGTGTTTCTCTCTGATCTTGCATCTAACGCTGGTGAGATCCTCCCTTTTTTCTCCCCTTGTTGTTCCCTCTTGACCGATTAGGTTTTTTTGTGTTTTTAGGTAGGGATTTCTCTTATTCTAGCTCTTGAGGCTTCTTTTTTTTCGGTTTTTAGGTTGCTAATTGGGTTCTGCTCTGGATTTATTATTTTTCAGGTTTATGCTGTCACGTTTTGAGTTTTGGTTTTCTGTTTGGCCTTCGTCTAATGATTTCTTATGGTTTTGGGATTTTTCTAGTTTTGGGTTTTGATGGACCAAACCTTTGCGGAGGCTCTATCTGGAGCCCAAGCTTTGAAAATTAGCTATTCTGGTATGTTTCCTCAATCATTTCATGATGCGCTTAAGGTTGGTGAGGATTATAGTTTCATTCAAAGAACTGGAAATAAAAATGGCAATTTTTCTATGTTTGTATTAGAGGCTGAATCAAATATTCTTGCATCTTCTGCTAAGCATGCTCTTGTAGGGATATTTGTTTATTGTCGCCCTAAGTTGGATTTAATTCATAGCAATTTTGCTGAGCAGAATCTTACTGGGTTTTGGAAAATGGGTCCATTGGATGGTCATCATATTTTCATTTAATTGTCCAATGATGAAAATTATACATGGTTATTTTCTTGACGGTCTATTATAATAGCTGACACTTCAATAAAAATTTTAAAGTGGACAACAAATTTTAGCCCTAAAGCTGAACTCCCTTTGATCCTGGTGTGTATCTGTGGTTAAAATTTCACCTGTTTAATCATGAGATTTTATTCTCTTTAGTTGTGGCGTATGGTAAACCTCTGAAGTTGGATGGGCCTACTTATCTTCTAAATAGACCCTCTGAAGCTTGTGTTTTGGTGGAACGGGATATTACCCTTTTCTTTTGTGATGAGATCTGGATTGGGTCTAAAGATAAGGGGTACTGGCAGAAGGTGGGATTAGAAAAACATTCTCCCTACTTTCACATTGTCATATGTTTGGGCACACTTTGTTGCACTGTTACAATATTCACCCACATTTAAAACATAACATTGTTCCTTCATCTACAGGAGTTGAGGTTGCTAATGGACCAATGGTGTCAATTATGCCTATTGAAAATGTCAAGGTCAGTGGGCTTCCTACTGTGCCTCCCCTATGTAATAACATTGATATCACTCCTCCAAACCCTTATGTGGTCAAAGATCATGAACTCCCTTTTGATTTAGTTGCCACTAATGTTGTTCCTAGTCATGCTGACTTGTTTGATTTTGTTTCTCCTAATACTTTGACAACTAACTTTCCTCTATGTGAGCAAGTTCATTTGCAAGAAGTCTGGCTCTTTAATTCATCTCCATTAAATTTGGTGGTGGTTAATGCTTGTGTTGTGTCGGCTTCTCGCTTGTCAGAGGTTAATGACGGTGCTATTTCGGCTGACTGGGTGGTTTCTATCACTCAAAATAATCTTGCAACCGATCTTCCTCCCCTTAAGAAAGTTAATTTGCAGGAAGCCCGGATTTCTACTTCCTCTCCCTTATTTTTGGTGGAGGATAATAATCGCGAGGTGCCAGCTCCTCAGATGTCGGTGGTTAATGAGTGGCAGCTTCCTCCCTTAATTGACTCAAGCATCTTAGTAGGGTCCACAATATCACTATCTTTTCTTTATTAGAGCCTCATAGCTCTCTTAATAAAGATCTTATCTTCCACAAATTTAAGAGATATAACCATTTATGTAACACCAACAACAAAATTTGGATCTTTTGGAAAAACAATATTGATAACATATGTTCAGGATGAGGAGAAATTTGTATTAGCTCCTTCAACATTTGGACAGGTCCTTCGCTAATCAACAGGTCTTTAGAACAAGCTTGTTGTTATGGGTGATAATATTCATGAAAATTGGTTGGTTGGAGGGGATTTTAATATGATTATGAACCCCTCAGAAAGGAGAGGTGGGAGAGGAAGTGATCTCTCTCTTATTAATCAGTTTAATGACAAAATTACTGAGGCAAACCTTTTTGACCTCATTTTCCTGGGTCCCCCCGTTTACATGGAGGAGGGGTTCTCTCTTTCAACATTTGGACAGGTCCTTCTCTAATCAACTTTTTCTCCATTGTTTCCATGTGTCTAAAGTCCAACACCTCAATCATGTGGGTTCGAATCATAACCCCAATTTTCTCTCTCTTGCTTTTACTACCAAACTTGTTACTTATCATTTCAAATTTTGAATATTTTGACTTCTCATGATACCTTCTTGAGTACTGTGAGCCAGACTTGGCATTTTAATGGAGTTGGTGACCCTTGGTTTGTTTTATGGCAACTTCAAAATAGGCTGTTAAACATTTGTGTAAGTGGAACTTTACTACCATTGGTAATATCCACAATAAAGTCAAGGAAGCTTAGTTGGTGGTGGTTCATGCTTTGGAGGAACATGATATTTGCTCTCCCAAGCATGTTTGTGATTTGACGCAAGCACATGCTAACCTACTTGATGCGATCACTTTAGAAGAGGACTTTCTCTAGTAAAAGGCTCATGATACATACTATACTAGTGGGGATCGTAACACTAAACTCTTCCATGCATCTATCAAACAAAAAAGAAATTTGAATACTATTTTAAAGATCAAAACGCCTGAAGGGAGAATTATTTTTAATAAAGATGAGATAGGTTTGAATGTTGTCGATCCTTTTACCAACTTGTTTCATGCTTCCACGCAAGTCGTCTCTATTGTTTCTGATTTCTTCACTGCAGAGCGGGAGTATATTTTTAATATTGATATCACCGGTATTCCAAAGGAACATGAAATTTTTGCAATTCTTAAGGAGATTAATATTAAAAAATCTTTAGGGCCCGATGGTTTCACTGCTACTTTCTATGTGTCTTATTGGAATATTATCAAAAAGGAGGTCATTCAAACAAGCCAAATTTTTTTTCACGGGAAGGATCTGGTGAAATATTTCTCCTCTTCACTTATTGTGCTCATCCCTAAGGGCAATGATAAATCTAGTTGGGATAAATTTAGGCCCATTGCCCTTACTTCAGTTATCTCTAAGGTTATAAGTAAATTACTGGTTTCGAGACTTCAACCTTTGCTTAATACTATTATCTCACCTCAGCAATCGACCTTTGTTAGGGAGGGAGATTACTGACAACTATCTTCTTGCTCAAGAATTACTTAAGGATCTTGACAAAAGATGTTGGGGAGGCAACATGGTACTTAAACTGGATATCAAGAAGTTCGTTGACACTATTAGTTGGGACTTCATCTTAAATGTTCTCAACGCCAGCGATTTTTAAGATAACTTTTGTTTGCTTTTACGTAGATGGTTAGAGAACAATTTTTACTTCGTGCTAGTGAATGGAGTATCCTATGGTTTCTTTTCAGCTTCGAGGGGAATTAAGCAGAGAGACCCTTTATCCCTTACTATTTTTATTTTAGCTTTTGATTATTTCTCCTGTTTAATTAAGCATTTGCAGATGGAGAATACTCACACTCAATTTTCTCATAAATCCTCCATTTTTGTTAGCCACTTGGCCTACGCTGACGATGCAATTATTTTTAATAATGCAAGCAAATTTGCTATCAAAGCTCTTATGAGAGCCCTTGGTACTTTTCAAGATGCTTCCAGTCTTTCCTTTAGCAAAGATAAGTGCAAGTTTTATTTTGGGAAGCATGTTAAAAACTCCTTGACTAAGTGAAGTACCGATTATACTAGTTTTTGGGTGGCCTCTTTGCCCCTTAAGTACTTGGGGGTGAACTTGATTAGGGGTCATCGCAAGCAAGTTCAATTAGATGGCGTGGATAAATCAAGCACAAAATTATTGATTGGGGGAACATTTTCTTATCTAATGAGGGTCGCATCACCCTACTTAGAAATGTTATTTTAAGTATTCCTTTATACACTCTCCAAATTCTTAATATTAAGAAAAGTACTTAGCTTATGTAGGAAAGATTATTTAATCGCTTTCTTTGGTCGAGGGCTCACCCTACTAAGTAGTGGGCTACATTTTCAAAGGTTTCTAAGCCACTCTTTGCAAGGAGTCTTGGTGTTAAGAGTTTAAAGCATATTTTTGATATTAGTATGTGCAAGTTATGTTTAAATTTTGTGCTAATACTTCGTTATCAACTACATTCCTTCATTACAAATATTGTAATATTTCTAATCCTTCTAATGTTCAGTGGAAGGTGGGGGACTCCAAGATTTGGAAAGCCATTATTCAAGCTAGATCAGTTGCTAGTAGATTTATTTTTTGGGACATTGGTGAAGGTAAGATTTATTTCGGGCATGATCAGTGGGGATTGGGGGATCAAATTGATTTTTCTCACACTACTCATATTGATAAATTACATATTTATGATGTTTGGATTGATGAGAATTGGGATGCCAATAAGTTGATGTCTCTAATTGAGAATAGAACTGCTCAAGTTATCAAGATCCCTATAAAGAAGACGGCTAAAGTCACCCCGATTTGGAAAATCTATGCAAATATTTCTCCTTCTAAAATGCTCTATTCAAATCTTTACAATTTTGATAAATGGAATTAAAGAGAGTTATTTGGAAAAATTTCCTTACTACTTCCATCTCCTTTTTCCTTTGGAGATTTTTTTCAACCTGCTTCCTATTGACAATTTTCTAAAGCTTCAAGGGCTTAGATTGGCTTCTCAATGCCAATTATGTGAAATGGAGGAGTCTATTGTACATTTATTTTTTCATTGTTCCTATGTTTTTGGTTTGCTCTGGGACAACATTTTCGGGTGAACTGGGATGAAGGCAGTGATGTTAATGATTTTCTCTGTATTTTGAAGGTGGCCTAAATTATGAATCCTAAATTGGTTACTTTTTTTTTGGTGGTGTTGTGGTTTATTTGGGTGGCCATAAAGGATCATAAATATAATGGTTTGGAATTGGTTCCTTCTACTTTGGTCTCTCATATTCTCACCTATTTTTCTTGAGCTTCTTGTCTTTTAGGTTTGCATGAAGGTTTACCCCAATTCAGGGTGGGTAGGATGGCCACTATGTTTAGGTGGCAACTACCTCCTTCGGGTTGGATTAAAGTTAATTATGATGGTAGTTGGGACCCCACAGCGGCAGGTGCAGGTGGGATTTTTTTGGGACCACCTTGGGAAGTGCTTTCGTTACTTTGCTTCTCTGATTGTTGCTTCCACTGCTTTGGAAGCTGAATTTTGGGGTTTGTTATTATCTCTTCAGGTTGTTGTCTCTTAGAACTTCTCTCAACTGTTGGTGGAGACAAATTTTCTTATGGTATTAAAATATTTTGATTTTACTATCATACCTAAGTGGACAATTTTGGGTATTTGGAATCAAATCTGTACGATTCTGGATAATTATAATTTAAATATTCCTTGTGTCATATTTTTCGGGAAGGAAATTCCCATGCAGATCTGTTGGCGAGGCATGCTAAACTTTAGGGTAACATTATAGTTAATGCTTCACCTCCATATTAGTTAAAGAGGCTTTTAAGGGTGATTCTATGGATTTGCCTTTCATCACAAGGTATAATGGTTGAAGGTAATTGATGTCAAAATTTTTAACAAACTTTATTTCTTTACTGGAGAATGGAGATTTGGATGGTTGGCTGGATTTTGTTATTGATTTTGGTTTTTTTTTCTTTGCCACTGCTATAAAATGTTTCATACTAAGTTTAGGTGGATGAGGTATGAGATGTTTTTATATGCCTCCTCGTTTGGCTATATAAGGGTGCAGGCTCTATTTTACTTTACTAACTATGAGTTTATATGTCTCTTTGGAGGCTCCAATCGATGCTTCTTTAATGTAAATTTTGGGTGGCCTGTTTTCATTTTCGGCTTCCCTTGCATGGCTGGTAGTGGTTGTGGGCATTGCGTTCAAGTTACCTGGGGTTTAACTGGGCCATAGTTTCATCCTTTGCAAATTAATTTTAACTTAGTCACTCTCTTTTAGTTTTTCTAGAAGGGGTATTGCCGGTTTTTAGGGGGAGCCATTGGAAATTTAATTTCAGGCCTCTCGGTTTGTTCTTTATATAGAGAGTCGTGTTCTACCATTCATAAATTTATTGGGGGGGTTTTACTTCACTTCGCTCCCAGGGGTTGCATTTGGGAGAATCTTTTGCTTCTACCTTTCTATTTTTTTTGGAAAAGTTGGGTTGTTGTGGACTTAGTCGGTTTCTCCAACTTTGGGACATCTTCATCTCTTACAGCTACCTCTACCCTTTTACTTGTTCTAGGGAGATTTACTTATTTTTTAATCTTGTTTATCTGGACTTATCTTTTTTGGAGCCTATAGTTTTGATTTATAGGGTTAACATTTTGGCTTCTATTAGGATGTTGACCTCACTTTTGGTTGAGGTTTAGTTTTTCTACTTTAGTAGTCTAGGGTCTAGCCATAGGACTTTCCTATTGACTATTCTTAGAAAACTAGTAAAGAAACCCTCACCATTAGAAATTCTACCATCTTCTCTACTAAACTTGAAGTTCCACATATTGATCCTAACTTCTAGCACTTAATAGGTGGGGTCATTATGGGAGAACCCCAAGATGAGCCACCCTTAGGATTGTTGGACCTTAGGGTTGACCCTGGTTGTTGGTCTAGGGCTTAAGGTACATACTTGCAGTCACAATCACTCACAATCCTAAACTTAAACTTGTAGGCTTTGGTCCCGTGATACTTTTGGGAGACTCATGTAGGTGGTCCTCTAAACCCACTAGCCATAGGCTAGGTTTAGCTAAGACCACTACATAGAGGACCCAAAATAGGGTTTTCATTGGTCCATGGCTTATTGATGGTGGTTGGCACTCCAACTCTACAAAGATACCCAACCTAGCTTTTTGCCCCGAAACTCCCCTAAATTACCTAGATACCCTTTGGACCCCAAATTTGGCCAAAACTACCAAATTTACCCAAAATACTCAAATTGGTTCAAAAATCATTTCAAACATCCTGAAAACACCCAAAATCATGAAATTTGCCAAATTACCAAAATACCCCTCCTTAGCCCAAAATTCCAAAAAATCCAAAAAAAATCCCAAAAATTTCCAAAACCTCTTAAATATTCCCAATTTCATTTTCTTCACTTACCACATGACCCAATTTGGCCAATTTAACCATCTTTGAGCAAAACCCCCAAATTGCCTTTTAAAGACCCATTTTTTCCCCAAATCTACCTCAAATGTCTATCAAATTGGTCTCAATTTTCCCCAATTTCAATTCTAAACTCAAATTCAACCTTGATATGACCAAACTAAGCTAAATCCAATCCCAATTTGTCCATCATTTGAGCCCAATTTTGATTTAGATCAAAGCCTCAATTTTGGCCACATGACCTAATCTCATCAAATTGAATTCCTTAACCCCAAAATTGGCACCCAATTTATGTTGAAAAGTTTTCATGAGATCCTTATTGATCATTTAAAACAACCAATTTGGACCTGACCCAAGGCTAGCCCAACCTAGACCCAAACCTAGCCCAATATGCCCAAATTGATCAAATTTTAAAATTCCTCCAAATTGACCATCAAATTGAACTCAAATCCACTTTCATCCTTCACCAAAGTTGTTCCTTCTGATCATATCCACCAAATGAAATATTTAATTGGGCTAATTAACATGGATAGCCTAGCTTAAACCCAAATTTTGGTCATTTGCACCCACTTGGACCCATGCACTAAATGTAGCCTAACCACCCCAAAGCCAACAAATTAACTCCACTACAGTCATTAGTTGGACACTAAGACTGAGCCAAAACTCACCTAACCCAATCTAAGTGAGCCATGGACAAATGGTCCCCTCAATTAAGGGATTTGATTTTCATATTTGCTTAGGCTTAAGATCTTTTTGCCAAAACTAAATCTCGACCCCTTAAATTGTTGTGACATATTCCCCTAGGTTCCCTGAGCTCCTAGCCACCTCCGCCTGCCATGACTGAACGGCCTAGTCACCGGAGAAGCCAAAATTGAGGGTCATCCCATCTTGAATTTTACCTAAATCAAACTCAAAGGCTACCTCACTCAAATCAAATGATAGAGCTCCTCTGCCCTCCACCTAAGCATCATAATACACCCAAATATTGGCCCTAAGAATCTAGCATGGTGGGTAGCATGGCCATCTTCAACAACAAAACCTGTCTTTCCCAGCTAAACCAATCTTCCTTCCTTAGATATAAGCAATAAAGCCATAGGACTTCGAGGTTTCTTGCTTATGCAACGTAAATCCTCACCTTATATTTAGGCCTTTGTACAGCCCTGCTATACAATATAAGCCCTAACTCATCTTAGGATTTCGAGGTCATCGTTCGTCTTGATTTAAACCCTCACATCTTCCTGGCTATTTGTGTGATAGTTTCACACGAATGTAAGCCATAACTAATAAAATTGGCAGGATGAAACACCTAAATATTTCTCCTCATAAATATAGCTAAACATTAGGATAGCTTGGGAAGTCACCGGGGTTCTCCTCTAAATCCATGACATCCCCTAGTTCTTTCTCTTTTGGACTATAAAACAAAATGTTCCAAATTTAAACCAATCCCCTTTCACACCTCTACATTTGATCTCATTAAAAAGTCCAACCCTTTGAAACCCCTTGAAGAAAATATTTTCTGATTTTTATCTAGAGTCTTCCTAGGTGACTTTGGTCATTTAAGATGTAATTAACTATAGGGGCTTGCCCTTATAAGAAACATGTCTGAACCCTGCTTAATATAAACCTTATTTAATTCTTTATTTGAAATATGGGAACTTGTTGACAAATGCAAAGGTTTCATAGACCAAATGAATGCCATATATTCCTTAGTTTATTTTATGATGCCTCATCCTCAGGTCTTATGTTTATCCTTCGGGATAGATACAAGATTTGAGGTACAACGCTCTTTCATTTAAACTATGAAAAATATGTGGTCAGTTTGATTTCATATTTTTTTTCTAAAATTAAATATATATATATGGGATTTTGATTCCGGTGACCGACAGCTTCTTACGAGCCTATATTTTTAGGACCATGGTGTTCTGGGTTTTGGCACTTTAGGCGCCAAATCTGGAGCATCTTATGCCAACTCTCTATCAAATGGCACTTTTGGCGCCAGTTATGGTGCATCAGGCACTAGCTCTCTGTAAAATGGCACTTATGGGGCCAATCTGACACATCATGCGCCAAAATCCCAAAATTCGTTGTTTTGGCTCCAAATTTTATCATTTTTGCTACTTTTGCTCCAAATGCCTAAAATTGATATACCTACAACAAAAATATAAAAATACCCTTCTTTAAAGTGCAATTTCACCAAAAAATAAAAAATAAAATGTATACTTAAAATAACATATTATTTTGGTGTATCGAAATCCCTCAAACTTAAATGTTGCTTGTCCTCAAGTAACACTTTTACTACATAAAAACTTATGACTTAGGATAGAGATTAACTTATAACATCTATACTTTAGTTTAATAAGTAAAATAGTAAAATTTAAGAAAAACATTTAATAACTTAGATTCAAACTCTAAGTCCAAGAGTATTTAGTAATCAAATTTAAGATTTTTAAATCTCTATTCATTTCAAGAAGAATTGCAAATTGCCATATCAAGGATACTCAAAACATTCATATGAAAAAGAACTTCATGAAAACTTTACTACTAATGCTACTAATACTTTAATTCAAGTTTAAAAAATGTAATAAAGCTTTTTCCTTAAATTGATTCAAGTGAAGCCAATTTTTAATTTGGCATCTCCTCAAGCTTCTCCTCACTCATTTTTCTTTTCTTTTTTTTTTTCTTTTAAGACCTTTTCAACCCCCCCTTTTTTCTTTTTCTTTTTTCTTTTTCAAGAGAGGATTACTATATTTGGATAACCTTTAATAATTTTGAACTTCACTATCCTTTCTTAAAGTTAAAACTCCTTACCTTTATTCACTTTATAAATTCATATTAGTATATGAATTTTCATAAAATTTCATTTTTTTTCTTTTTACATGAAACTATAAAATTCTTAATACTTCAAAAATACAATTTACTTTACTTAAAATAGAAAAAAATAGTCTTATCTTATCATACCAAACATCTTTAACTTAAAAATTGACCTTAATTTTTAAAAAGTTTTACCTAAATTTACCATAATACTCACAAACATAAGTATATACATGTAAAGTTAAATCTTAATATCCTAGGTAATGTTAAATTAATTTTAAAACTATAGTTAATTGAGGAAAAAAATTTTAGTTTACTTCCTTTTTTAGAAGAAAATTTTCTTTCCCCTAAACTTAAATTTTTAAGTAATTTAAAAATGTGTTAATGCGGGGTGGATTTAATGTGTTAATTTTGTAAATATTTTTCAAAATTACAAAATACACACGACAGATGCAATATTAAATATGCAAATTAATCACAACAAAAATAACTTTTATGAAAATATTTTTATCTTTTAAAAATCTTTAAACTGCTAAATCTCTTAAAAGTAACTCAAGTATATGTATTGCTCAAGTAATAAAGGGCTCTAATGGAGTCCTAGATATCGATCCCACAGGGAAATTGTAAATGCCTATTAGTAAATTCTTAAGATTATAATCTAAACTACAATTTTAAACTATAAAAGTACCCTTCTTTAAATTGCAATATCACCAAAAATAAAAATAAAATATATACTTAAAACAACATATTATTTTGGTGTATCAAAATCTCTCAATCTTAAATGTTATTTATCCTCAAGTCATACTTTTATTACATAAAAGCATATGGCTCAAGATAGAGATTAACTTATTACTTCTATGCTTTAGTTTAATAAATAAATAGCAATATTTAAGGAAAATCTTTAATAACTTAGATTCAAACTCTAAGTTTAAGAGTTGTTAGTAATGAAATTTAAGATTTCAAAATCTTTATTCATTTCAAGAAAAAATCGCAATTTGTCATATTAAGGATACTTAGAACATTCACATGAAAAAGAACTTCATGAAAACTTTACTAGTAATGCTACTAATACTTCAATACAAGTTTAGAAAATGCAATATAACATTTTCTTTAAGTTGATTTAAGTGAAGCGAATTTTTTATTAAGCATCTCCTCAAGGTTCTCACTCATTTTTCTTTTCTTTTCTTTCTTTCTCTTCTTTTTTTTTTCTTTTAGGATATTTTCAATCATTTTTTTTTTCTTTTTCAAGTGAAGATTACTATATCTGGATAGTCTTTAATAATTTTAAATTTCACTATCCCCTTCTTAATGTCAAAACTCATTACGTTTCTTCACTTTATAAATTATATCAGTTTATGATTTTTCATAAAGCTT
This sequence comes from Phalaenopsis hybrid cultivar, assembly GCA_002079205.1. Taxonomy (NCBI): domain Eukaryota; kingdom Viridiplantae; phylum Streptophyta; class Magnoliopsida; order Asparagales; family Orchidaceae; genus Phalaenopsis; species Phalaenopsis hybrid cultivar. The sequence continues at coordinate 100,804 of JXCR01127995.1, forward strand.
CATTATGCTCTTCTTACTTGAAACTCTAAAATTCTTAATACTTCAAAAATATAATTTCTTTTACTTAAAATAGAAAAACATTGTCTTATCTTATCATATCAAACCTCTTTAACTTAAAAATTGACATTCATTATTAAAAACTTCTTACTTAAATTTACCATAATATTCATAAACATAAGTATAATCATTTTTAAATAATTTTAAAATTATAGTTAATTAAGGAAAAATAAAATTTAATTTACTTATTTTTAAAAGAAATTTTTAACTTGTAGAAGATTTCTGAGTATGAAACTGGTCTCTGTTATACTGCAGTTACTAACTTTAAAAAGTAAAAATCTACTATTACTATTACAATATATGTCCACAATATAAAATTAAAGTTTTTACCACAACTATTTCAAATGATATCAAATAACAACAAAATAAAAAATAACAGACAAACAAACAAAACAAAATAAACTTCAAAGAATATCAGTCCTCATCACCTTCCTCATCATTATCATTTTCTTATTCATCAACATGAATAGGAGCATAAGGAGTGAAGCTGGGGCAAGTTTGAAATTCTACATTGTATTCACCCCTAATATATTTAACTGAGCTTCCTCAAAAGCTATATCATGTTGAACTCTTCTCTGCTTATACTCATCATTATAAGTATTTCTTGCTCCCCATTCTCCACTCTGATTCTGCATATTAACTATATCGATTTGTTGAATCATAAGCTGCTTCATAATATTTTCAAGTGAAGCAGAGCGAGATGTAGAGGCCCCTGCAGCTGATGTAGAGGGTCTATCAATACCTCCACTCCCAGACTCAACAAATGATTCTATACTTTGAATCATATGCTTCCTAATAGGATTTTGTGGATACAACCTTTCGTCATTTCTATGGGATTCTACTCCCTGATTGGTCACATAAAGTAAAAATCAGGGCATGGTAACCCAATCCACTAGTTGTAGCACTATTAGCTATGATCGAAGCTTGATGAATAATGAGAGCACCAACATCCATTGCCTTCATTTTCTGAATGCACAAATTTAGCACAGCTCTATCCTTTATTACATCGACGAGAAAATTTGTTGGCAGTAATTTAGCAAAGATGAAGTGGTGTCATGCTTTTGATTGAATAGTCATCATGGAAGCAGAAAAGCTAACTTTATTATTATTTTTAATCTTTCACTCTCCTCTTTCATCAGTTAGAAAATCAATCACTTCATCTAGTGATGAATCAATCATCATGAATGCAATGTATTCGCAATGGAATACATTTCTGAGCCCATAAAAAAGTATTGATCCTTTCCTTAGAAATATCAACTTGCTTACCTCTCATAAGGATGTGATTGTCAGTGGTAAACCTCGTATAAAACTTCCAAATCATTGGTACAATCGCCACTACAGTGAATTACCAAAACCTTTCCTAATTTCTAGTGACGATCAACCTCTCGATCTCACCACCCGGGTTAGCAAATGTCCATTCTTGGATAACCTTTTCTGATTCCATGTGAGTGTTATAAAAATGTTGGAATTTAAAGTGACATATCTTCTTGCATCAGAATCTTATGTCGGATTTCCTTTCTTTACTCGTGGAGCCATTGGAATTTCTATGAAAATCTAAAAAAAATCCAAATAAATTACAAAATAAAAAATCTAACTTCCCAAGTAAGATTATTTGGTAAGAAATTTTTCACCATGAGTTTTCTTCAAGCTTTTCCATAAAAAATTTCAAATCTCAGATCTTCCATAATGTTGGAAAAATTCATGGTGAAAATAAAAAAATTTTTAGATTAAAGTGAAGCTCTTACTAAGAGAAGATGAAATCTAAGATCTTTTGCCTCTGAAATCTTTTCTCACGTGCACAATGTGAAGCCCTAGGTCACGGTTTAGAGGTAGGAGATGACCCAAGCAATAAAAATGGAGTTTTATTGTGTGATTTTACAACTTTTTAGGTAATCTGGCATTTTTGGGACTTTGGCACATCTAACACCAATTTTGGCGCATCATGCACCGCCTCTCTGTAAACTGGCGCTGCATCGCCAATTTGGCGCATTTGTCACCAACACCATAATTTTCCAGATTTTGTTTTCTTTGGAAATCTGTTGTGTGCCGCTATACGTCCTCTTCTAATTAACTCAAATGAACATTTGTAATCATAATTTAAACATTACTCTAATACCAAACTTTCACAAACAACACAAAACTCACTTTTATATATAAAATCTGCGCTATTACAAACTAAAATTTTTCAAGACAACAAACATTTAATTCAGTGTCCAAAGCAAACCAAACATCCTAACACTGATATCTAAACATCAAAATACTAAAAACAAACATAAATAGAGTTTAATAGTAAAAGTAAAAGTAATCCAACAAAACATATTAACACAAATAAGCAGTACTAAATAAAATATTTCGTGCATAGACTAAGTTCAAACATCTTCTTCGCTGTCGCCCTCCTGGATATTTCCCATAGATTGGTAGTGTACGTACAAGTTGTAGAAGGGTCGATAAGGAAATTCATCAGTTGAATTTTCCCTAATACAAGCATGTTTCTTGAACATACATACAAAACCATCTTCAATACGACTAGTATGTTCAACATATTCCTTCAGTCCCCAATCCAGATGATTGAACATTTCAGAAACATTCCCAATTGGATGCATAAGGTCCTGTACCTCTTTTTCTATCTTTTTAATCCTCTTCAAAAGTACATTAGAACTGAAGTAAGGCTGAATAGATGACGAATTATGGGATGGTTGATCCATCAGTATATTCATATCATTCTTATCTCTCATTCTAATATAGTTGCAATAGACTTCTAAATCCATCAGCTTCTGAGGAAGAAACACTTTCTCCCAACTCTCATAAGGTACTTACAATTGACTACATAGTAAGCTAATAGTGGATGGATGCCCCAATTCAGTTACAGATCCATTAACAATCAAACCCAAATTGATTTCACAATATTTGCTCCAATATCAACAGATTTTCCAATTTAAATACAGTAGTTCAGAATATCACTCTCCTTAGTTACCTTACTGATTTTCATAGTGGGAAGTAATTTTGATGCAATAAAGCAATGCCACGCCTTAGAAGCAGGATTTAATAATCATGAAGAAAAACTTACATTTCCATCATCTCTGGCCTCTCAATTTGCATCTTCATCCATAATGTATCGATAGAGTTCATTCATATTATCTCTTGTAAGGGTAAAATTTGCATAGTGGCAAATATACACATTTTCAATTATAAACATCTCGTTTATTCTTGAAGGAGTTTATGCTTGAAGGAGTGAAGAACACAAACCTGCCTTGCACATAGACAATTCCATGGATTATTCCATGAAAATTTGCATAAAACTCTTTTTCCACAGGGATAACTACGGCGGTAGTAGTTTAACAAAGCACTTCCCAACGTCTCTGTGCATTAAACTCTTCTACTCGAGTATTCGGTGCGTTGAATCCTTGATTCATAAACCACTTTTCTTTGATTAGCCTCTTCTTCATAAGAGCACGATCATGTAACTTATGTGCATCAAAACTGACAAAATTTCTCTAGTTAAAAGTTCTAAATCTAGCAGAATTTTTAGAGTTGACACCATTGGAATTGAAAACTAGTGAGTCTTCCCTCGTTTTCCCCATTAAAGTTGACTTTGGAATTTATTTTTGGGACTTATAAGTAGAAGAACCAGACAAAAACTGCTATTTGAAATTTTTTAATTCTTTTTTGTCGCCATGGCCCTTCATGCACAGATTGTGGTGCATCAGGCACCAGCTCTCTGGAATATGGCACTGTTGGCACTATTTTAGGTTATGGAATTGCCGGTAAGAAGCTGTCGGTCACCAGAATCAAAATTTTGTCGCCCGCTTCAGAAGATCATTTTAATTTACATATATATTTCAATTTAGAAAAATATAAAATCAAACTAATCCCATATTTTTCATTATTTAAATGAAAGAGCATTGTACCTTAAAACCTGTATCTATCCCGAAGGATAAACACAAGACTTGAGAATGAGGCTCGATCAAATAAAATAAGAAATATATGACATATGTTTGGTCAGTGAAACTGTTTTATTTGCCGACAATTTCCCCTATTTAATATGAAGAATTAAATAGGGTTTATATTAATATGGGTTTGGATAAGCTTCCTATAGGGGCAAGCCCCTATAGTTAATTACATCTTAAATGACCAAAGTCACCTAAGAAAACTGTCGATAAAAATTAGGAAATATTATCTTGAAGGACTTCAAAAGGATAGAACTTTTCAACAAATCGGACAAAGAGGTGTGAAAAGGGATTGGTTCAAGTTTGAAACATTTCATTTTTGGAATCCAAAGGAGGAAGCACTAGGGGATGTCATGAATCTGAAGGAGAACCTCGGTAACTTCCCAGTCTATCCTATTGTTTGGCTTCACTTTAGAAGAGAAATTATTTGAATGCTTCACCCTGTAAATTTTATTTATTTAGGGCTTACATTTGTGTGAAAATATCACACAAATAGCCTGGAAGATGTGAGGATTTAGGTCTTGACGAACGACAACCTCAGAATCCTAAGATGAGTTAGGGCTTATATTGTATTGTAGAGTTGTACAAAGGCCTAAAGATGAGGCGATGATTTATGTTGCACAAGCATGCAACCTCGAAATCATATGGCTTGGTTGTTTTATTCTAAGGAAAGAAATGGTTTAGCTAGGGAAGATAGGTTTTGCTGTTGAAGATGGTCATGCTACCCACCATGCTAGCTCCAAGCTCCTTGCCGTGATGAGTTTAAGTTTTCTAGGGTGTCAAGTTATGATGTCAAATCAGGTGGCCCTATGGTTTTAGTTCCTTACAAATTTATTGGGGCATGTTAAAGTTGATTAGAGCGACACTGGTTAGGATCCTACGGTTCCCTTATTCCGACACCACTATTTTCTATTGGATTCACTTAGTCTAAATGAATTTACTAAACTCAACTTTCGTACTTTCATTTAGACCGTGAGAAGCCTTGTTAGCAACCATAGGTTACCTCCTCTGAGGGATTCCCGATCATCTGATAGACACTTCTTAATTTAGTTGCAGTTGTAGTTTTTATGATGTTTGCTATTAAATTTTGACTTATTTTATATTTTAAATATTGTGGAGGTGATTTTTATCTTGGTTGATTTTAATTTTGGTTTTGGGTTTTGGTTTTATGGCTATTCTAACAGTTTTGGTTTTCATGCAGGGTGACATTATTGTTTAGCATGCAAGTTTTATAAGCATAAAAAACACAGTATAAAAGCACAAGAAAGACGACACTATAAACTATAAAAAGTGTACCTGACGAGTTTTCTCATTCCACCACCTGAAACTCAACATTCATGTGAGAGCATTTTATATAAAGCATAAAAGTAAGGTTTTAGCTATCTATCCAACCATAGGTCATATCTTGGTGGGTCCTTATTAATTTGATTTAAGGATGATTTTTGTTAAGCAAAACATATTAAGTTTAGTAGACCTCCTAAGTATCCAACAGATATGGAGAAAGAAGCAGGTCCAGGCTTCCCTCTCACTACTTGGTGAAAAGCCTCAAGCTCATTTAAACTTATTATGTTTCTTAATAATTCATCGTGTAAATATCTCCAATGCTCAATGAACATTGATGTTTCAATTATCCCTAAGAGTAGGGTTATTATCACTTATAATTTAATTTGAGGATTATGTGGGGGGCAAGTTAATGTTGTCAAGACACTTAGTCAACTTTTTAACTTGGGCTTTTAGTTTTTTTAAAGATGTTCAATTTTTAATTATGTTCACTTTTGTAATCCTCATTTAACCAAATTTGATTTAGCCTAGGACACTACTAAGCCCTTAAGATTTTGGTAGATGTCTTAGTTATTTTTAAAAAGGTTGAATCTTAAGTGATGATGATTCATTTTTTTTAAAGTCATTTGAGCATCAAATAGGGGTGTTAAATTAGTGAATTATCAACATCCAAAATCATACCCCTATGTCTAGGATCATTTAACTGACTAGACTTCCAAATTTTAATAATTTAAGGAAATTACAAATTTATGTTTTAATTGAAAAAGTGAGATTGGTTTCTACCAATTAATCCCTTATATTTCAATCATCCAAATATGTTGATTAGGATCAAAGGTTACCCATTTCCCCTTTCTCGAATTGAGCCTAAATGTTAATTAAGGCTAGATTTCCAAAATTACATATTTTCCCCTAAGACTTTAATAATTCACAACTCATCAAATTTAATTCAAATGACTTTGAAATTTTCATCCCACCTCACTTATGGGTCAATTAAGACATCAGAGGAGAAAATGTGAATTTTCAAATTTTAATTTAATTTATATATTTATTTATATGCAAGAAATAGGATTTTTAAAAGAAAATTCCTAACTTCACCAAGATAAAACCTAATCCCTTGAAATCTGGAGGTAGACTTAGATCAGAGAAACACTTGGGTCAAATTTCATGATTTTTTGAGTTCTATTTTAATTAATAGAATTATTCCAAGTTCTGGAGTATTTATTAATTATAAAATATTTTAAATGTGGAAAATTAAGTTTTATATTTTTTATTAAATCTCTATAAGGTCAAGGAACCCAGAGAAATAGATTTCACATTTTTCTAATTTTTCCTTGAATTGTTAGAATTATTTTTAGTGAAAATCCATTTTTATCCTTTAAAAATTATTTTATGCTTCAAAAATCAATATCTTCACTTATAAAATCAGGAAAAAATATTCCAATTGTTCCTAAGTGCTTAGGAAATAATTTAGAACATTTTTATGAATTTTATTATTTTTTTTTATTTTTATCATTTTTTAATTATTTAGATATTAAGCAAAAGCTTAAAAATGGAATTTTTATTTTAATTACAAATTTATTTTTAAGAAATCCCTCTGATCATAGAGAACTCCCAAAACTAATTTTTATAATTTTTTTAGTTATATTTTAATTGTTAAAAATCATTTTAGTGTTAAAATGACATTTAACTTAGAAAATCATTTTGAGTTATCAAATAAGCTCCAAATATTTTTAAATTTTTATGGGGAGTTCTATGAACTTCAAATTATAGTGGAGATTAAAAACTAAGTCATTTAGATGTTTGTGTTTCCCAAAATTAATTTTCTTTGCATTTTAGGGTTTGTGCAAATTATGTGCATTCTTAATGACTTAGATCATGAAACATTCCAAAGGTTTCTCTGGCCATAATAAATCTTCCAAAACTATCTTGGAATTTTCTAAGAAACATGCTAATTATTATGATTTATTTATGCAAATAATAGACATAAACTTGAAAAATATGGATCTTTGTCTAGAGACCTCAAAATAGTGTTTAATTAACTAAAAATAAAATATGCATCAAAGAAACTTCAAACTATTTCCACATTATTCTCCTCTATTCACTGAGCAAGAGGATATTTTTATTTTATTTTTTATTTTTCTACACTAAGATATGAATTTTTAAAGTTGGGGAGCATTTTCTAAATTATTTAAATCCCTATTTTTCTATTTAAATGTGCGGCGCCACCTCATCCTAGGCAGCTCCAAATGGTGACACGGCGTGCTCCCATTCGCTGCGCTTTCCACCCCGGCATGCCACGCGGCCCACGGTTCAAGTATCAAGAGTTCATCCAGCTAGATCTCGTTCGTTGATGAGGCTACCGCGCGATCGGACGGTTCCCCGTCATCGTCCCCAAATAGGCTAACCTGAGAACCGTCCATACTCAAACCTTAAGTTCTCTCTCTAGAATCAACCAAATCTCATGGGTTTTGTTCCTAGAGCATCATCTACTCAAGACAAACCTATCTATATGGGTTATACAATATGAAATACAGTAAATACATATAGAGAGTGAAAATAAGTTCTGATGAGGTTTGGCGTTAAATACCTTTATCCAAGATGGGAGGCCTCAATTAGATGGTTTTGGTAGCTTAGATTGGTCCTAACAAACCTCAAGATGAAGCCTTGTGCCCTGGTGAATGGTCTAGGTATGAATTAGACCATGCTCGATTTCAGGTGTTGATTGAAGTTTATTCTAAAGGCTGTTTGAGAGGGGGATTTTATGGAAAATCAACTTCTTTCACTCTAGGGAAGGTGTGTGCACAGTTAATTAAAGTTTGATTCATTGTGGAGGTGTGGAGAGATCTGCCCTGCTTTTTTTGGTAAAAATTCAAGCTCAAAATTGAGCTTCTACAGTGAAGCTCAGTGGGGGGAAATGGTTGGCTTAAACTGAGGAGGTCTTAGGCAAACTCTGAGGGCAGTTTGGCAAAGTTTCCTTAAGAAAATTCCATCTCTCTTTCATTGGCCATGGAGGTGACTTTTAAATAAAATTGGCTTAGGGTGGCTGTCATGGCCAATTGAGGGGTGTAAAATGATATTTAGGTGGAGGGCAGAGAAGCTCTAAATTTCAAATGGGATGAGGTGGCCTCTAAGTTTGAATTGGGTTTAAATTTTTTTTGGGTGGCTCATATTTTTGGTGTTTTCCGGCCACTAGGCCGGCCGACAAGGCCATGGGAGGTGGTCAGGGAGTCAGATGAGCCAGGGAGAGGCTTAATTATAATTTACCCACAATAGTAAGCAATGATGGAGGAGATTTTGCAAGTTGGGTCCAAAAATGGGTTAAAATCCCTTAATTTGGGGATTCATTGGTCCATAGCATACTTTGGTGGGTTTTTCATGGTTTATTCTGGTCCCTAGGAGGAGTTTGGTCGTTGTGGAGTCATAAAGTTGGTGGCTTTAAGGTGGCTAGGCCAATTTTGCATGGGTCCAAGTGGGTCAATTTAGCTTAAAGTGGGTTTGGGTTAGGCTAGCCATGACCTTGAGCTCATTTAATTGACTAAAATGATGTAGATGATTATCTCAAGGAGTTTAGAAAAAATAATTGAGTTATTGAATTGATTTGGAAGCTCAATTTGATGGATTTTGGCTCATGGCCAATTTTGGTGCATTTGGGTTAAACTTAGGTCTAGATTGGGTTAAGCTTGGGCTAAGTCTAAATTGATTATTGAAAATGTTTAATAGGAATGTAATGAAGTGTTTTCAACATAAATTGGGTACTAATTTTGGGGCTAGGGCAATTAATTTGGTGGAATTTGGAGCATAGCCAATTTGGGGCAAAATTGGGGATTTTTGTATTTGGGTTGAATTAAATAAAATTGAGGCCTCACCAATGCCAATTAAAGATCAACTTTGATGTGTAGGAATTTTATGAAGAGTTTAGGATTCAAATTGGAGGAAATTGAGTAGGCCATGGGGTTCAATTTGGTGGAACCAAGTCATAGGGCCAAAGTTGGGGTTTTGACTTAGATCAAAGTTGGGCTCAAAGAATGGGCCAATTAAGCATGGATTTGGTTTATATTGGTCATATGGAAGGTGAATTTGAGTTTAGGATTGAAATTGGGGAAATTGGGACCAAATTGATGGACATTTGAGGTAAATTTAAGGAAATTGGGCCTTTAAAGGCAATTTGGGGTTTTGGTCAAAATGATCAAATTGGTCAAATTGGGTCCAAATGGGTTTTCGAAACATTTGGAGTGATTTTGGAGGTTTTGGGAAAGTTTGGGGTGCCAAGAGTAATTTTGTACTTTTGGCAATTTTGAGGGTATTTTGGTAAATTTGGCATTTTTGGGTACTTTGGGTATTTTCAAATGGTTTGAAATGATTTTTGAACAATTTGAGTATTTTGGGTGAATTTGAGGATTTTGACCAAATTTGGGATTCGGGGGTGTTTAGGTAATTTAGGTAGGTTTGGAGGTGAAAATGTCAAATTGGGTATTTTGGTAGGGTTGGGGTATCAACCACCCTACATGAGATATGGACCGATGGAAACCCCCTTTGGGTTCTCTTTGTACTGGTCATAGCTAAACCCTAGCCTAGGGCTATTGGGTTTCGGAGACCATCTACATGAGTCTCCCAAAGGATCAAGGGACCAAAATCAGAAAAACTTTGGTTTAGGGTTGTGAGTGATTGTGAGTGGGAGTGAGTGCAAGTGAGTTCCTTAGCTCCAGAAAAACAACCAAAAGTCAACCCTAAGGGAAAGCAGTCCTATGGGAACTCACCTTGAGCTCCCCCACATTGACCATACCTACTAAGTGCTAGAGGTTAGGACCAAAATGTGGAACTTCAAGTTGAGCAAAGAGGAGTGTAGAATTTCTAATGGTGAGGGTTACTTTTCTAGTTTTCTTGGAATAGTCAACATGAAAGTCATATGGCTAGACCTTAGGCTACTAAAGAGGAAAACTAAACCTTAACCAAAAGTGAGGTCAACAGGCACATCATGCGCCAGTTCCAAAAATTTTGTCATTTCGATTTTGAATAAATTCTCAATTTTATTTCATACAATTAGGTAAATAAGATGTTTTTAAATATTTTCTCAATGCTAAAATTTTCAAATACACAGAATTTATAGAAGCACAAGTATATTACTATAAGTAAAATATAAATACATAATAAATTACAATAACTATGAATTGTCTCTCACAAAACGCTTGGTTTAATGTCGTCAACCCGACATTCCCAGTATTTATTCTAGGTGACCCAACATTACAGTTTCTTTACAAACAGGTCTTTGACTATCAAAATATGGTTTCAATTTGGGCCCCTTCACTTTAAATATCCTTCCAGTCGTTGGATCTTCAATATTAACAACTCTACAGAGATAGACTTTGACAATTTCGAATGGCCCTTTCGACCTAGACTTCAGTTTTCAAGGAAATAATTTCAATCTTGTATTGTAGAATAAAACTTCCTGTCCAAGCTCAAATTCCCTTCTTATTAGCTTCTGATCATGTTATTCTTTCATTCTTTTCTTATAAATCTGAGTATTATCTTAAGATTCATTACTAATCTCTTCAAGCTCATTCAATTGTAGTAATCTTTTCTAACCCGCATCTTTCAAATTGAAATTGATTTCTTTTATAGCCCAATAATCTTTATGATCTAATTCTACTGGTAAGTGACAAGTCTTCCCAAAAATTAATCTATGTGGGGACATTCATATACGTGTCTTATAAGTTGTCTTGTATGCCCATAATGCAGTATCTAATCTGGCAGACTAATCCATTTTATTAGGATTCACACTTTTTTTTTCCAAAATTCTTTTGATTTCACGATTAAATACTTCTTCCAAACCATCAGACTGATGATGATAACCAGTTGCAATTTAATGCATTATATGATAGTTTTTCCCCAATCTCGCAATTGTTGCATTTCTAAAATGAGATCCTCCCTCAAGAATGATTACTCTCGGCATTCCATATCTTATATAAATATTTTTAATTAAAAATTTTGAAACACTCCGACATTGAGATAAAGTGATTACTTCTATTTATTTTGAAACATAATCCACTACAATCAATATATGAACATTTCCAAATAAAGATATAAATGGTCCTATAAAATCCAATCTCAATGCATAAAAAATTTCAATTTCCAAATTAAAACTTATGGGCATTTCATTTCTTTTTGAAATATTACCCACTCTCTGACACCTATCACATGTTTATATATATATATATATNAACATCAAATTCAATGTTTAAAGCAAACCAAACATCCTAACATTGAAATCTGAACATCTAACTATAAAGCATAAACATAAAAAAGTAAACAATAGTTGTAAATGCAATCCAAAACAACAAATTAACTAAATAAAGAATACTAAACAAAATAGTTTGTGCATAAACTAAGTTCAAACATCTTCACTGTCGTCCTCCTGGATATCTCCCATAGATTGATACTGCATTTACAGATTGTAGAAGGGTCGGTAAGGAAACTCATCAGTCAAATCCTTCCCAATCCAAGCATATTTCTTGAACATACACACCAAGCCATCTTCAATACGACTAGTATGCTCAAAATATTCTTTCAATCTCCATTCCAGATGATCTAACATTTCAAAAATATTTCCAAATCCATACATTAGATTCTGCACCACTTTTTCTAACTTCTTGATCTTCTTCAAAAGTGCATTCGAATTGAAGTAAGGTCGAATAGGTGATGAAATTTTGGGATTCCTGATCCATTAGTACTTTCATATCATTTTCATCCGCCACTCCAATACAACTAGAATAGACTTCTAGATCCATCAACTTCCAAGGAAGAGCACTTTTTCCTAACTTTCATTAGGTACTTGCGATTAACTGCACAGTAGGAAAATAGTGGATGGATGTCCAAGCCCAGTTGCAAACCCATTCATAATCAAACCAAAAATCAATTTCACAATAATGGCTCTAATATTAATAGGTTTTTTGATTTGAATACAATAATTTAAAATAGCACTCTCCTTAGCCACCTTACTGATCTTCATAGTAGGCATTAATTTTGATGTAATAAAAAAGGTGTCAGGCCTTAGAAGTATGATTTAAAAATGATGACAAAAAACTTACATTTCCCTCATCTCTGGCCTCCCAATTCACATCTTCATCCATAAGGTACCGATAGAGTTCATTCATATTGTCTCTTGTAAGGGTAAAATTCGCATAATGGTAGATAGGCATATTCTGAATCATAAACGTCTTGTTTATTCTCAAAGGAGTGAATTACACAAACATGCCTTGCACATTGACAATTCATTAGTTGATTCCATGAAGATTTACATAAAACCCTTTCACCACAGGGATGACTACGATGACATTATTGTAACAAAGTACTTCCCAATGTCTCTGCACAATGATATCTTCAACTCGAGTACTCGGTGTGTTGAATCCTTGATTCAGAAATCCCCTTTCTTTGATTAGCCTCTTCTTCACTAGAACACAATCATGCAACTTCTATGCATCGAAACTGACAAAGTTTCTCCTATTCAAAATTCTAAATCTTGCAGTATTTTTGGAGTGGGACGCCATTGAATTTGAAATCTAGTGGCTTTTCCCTCGTTTTCCCTCTTAAGATAGACTTAGGAATCAATTTTTTGGAGTTTTAAGGAGAAGAAACCGCTAAGAACAACAAAAAATGACTTTTGAAAAGTTTTAAGTCAATTTCGTTGCTGCGCCGCTTCATGCACCGATTCTAGCGCATCATGCGCCAACTCTCTGGAATTTGGCGCATCATGCACCAGTTCCAAAAATATCACGATTTTGATTTTAAACCAATAAATTCTCAATTTTTCTATATTATTAAGTAAATAAAGATGTTTTTAAATATTTTCTTAAATACACGGACTATACAAAGACATAATTATAAATATACGTAAAATATTTTGAACAAAAACTCAAAAGCAAGTAAACAACAATACCAATGGGTTGCCTCCCACTAAGCTCTTGGTTTAATGTCGTCAGCCCAACTTTCCTAGTCTTTAGTCTGGGTGGCCCAACATTATAGTCTCTTTAAAGCTGGTCTTTGACAATCAAATAATGGTTTCAATCTATGCCTATTCACTTTAAATATCCTTTCAGTTATGGGATCTTCAATGTTAACTACTCCATAAAGATAGACTTTTATAACTCTGAATGACCCTTTCTACCTAGACTTCAATTTCCTAGGGAAAATTTTTAATTTTGTATTATATAATAAATATTCTTGTCCAGGTTCAAATTCCCTTTTTATTATCTTCCGATCATGCCATTCTTTCATCTTTTCTTTATAAATCCTCGCATTATCATATAATTCATCTCTAATTTCTTCAAGATCATTCAATTGCAATAATCTTTTTTACCAGTTTCTTTCAAATTAAAATTAAATTCCTTTATAGACCAATAAGCATTATGTTCCAACTCTATTGGTAAGTGACAAGTCTTCCCAAAAATTAATCTATAAAAAGACATTCCTATAGGTGTCTTATAAGCTGTCATGTATGCCAATAAAGCAATATCTAATCTAGCAGACCAATCCATTTTACTAGGATTAATACTCTTTTACAAAGTTCTCTTAATTTCACGATTAGATACTTCTGCTAAACCACTAATCTGGGGATGATAAACAATTACAATTTTATCCATTATATCTTATTTTTCCACCAATCTCGCAATTTTTGCATTTCTAAAGTGAGATACTCCATTGGTAATGATTACTCTCGACATTCTATATCTTGTATAATTCAAAATTTTGAAACACTCTGAGCATCAAATCAAGGTAAAGCAATTTCTTCAATCCATTTTGAAACATAATCCACTGTAATCAATATATAAATATTTCTAAATGAAGGTATAAATGGTTTCATAAAATCCAATCCCCATGCCTAAAGTATTTCAATTTTTGAATTAAAATTTAGAGACATTTTATTTCTTCTTGAAATATTACCTACTCTCTGACACCGATCACATATTTTTATGTAAATATTAACATCTCTAAATAGAGTAGGAATATAAAATCAAGATTGCAAAATTTTATGAACAGTTCTTTCATTCCCAAAATGACATCTAAATTCAGAATCATGACATTTTTAGATAATTTCCTGAATTTCTTTGTAAGGCACGCATCGTCTCATTACTAAATCCTTGCATCGTTTATAGAAATATGGGTCATCCCAAAAATAAGATTTTGCATCATGAATGAATTTCTTTTCCTGTTGTTTTGTTAATCCATATGGTAAAATACCACAAACAATATAATTTATAATATCAGCATACCACGATATTTCTCATCCTTTTACAGCATAAATTGTTCATCAGGAAAAGTTTCATTAATTTCTTTTTTCCAAATAAAAAATTTCTTCCTATTCTAGCCTAGATAGATTATCAATAATTTGATTATAAGTCCCTTTTCTATCGACTATTACAAAATAAAACTCTTGCATCAGAAGTACCCATCTAATTAATTTTGGTTTCACATCCTTCTTTCGCATTAAACATTTAATAATTGAGTGATCAGTATGCACAACATATTTAGCTCCAATCAGATATGACCTAAACTTATCAAAAGCATAAACAATGGCTAAAAACTCTCTTTCAGTAAAGATATAGTTAATTTGAGCTTCATTAAGAGTCTTACTAGCATAGTATTTGACTTTAAAATCTTATCATATCCTTGACCTAATACAACTCCAATTGCATAATCACTAACATCACACATTAATTCAAAAGGTTTCTCAAGTGAAACAATTATAGGAGTAGTGATCAATTTTTCCTTTAAAGTTTCAAAGGCTTTTAGGCAATCTTGGTGAAAGTCAAATTTTGTGTCTTTTTCAAGAAGTTGACATCTTTTAGGCAATCTTTAACCGGTATATCAATCTAGAAAACAAAAAATAATTGTGCCCAGCCAGCCTATCCAACATCTGGTCCAAAAAGGGTAAGGGAAAATAATCCTTTATGGTGTCAGAATTTATTTTTTTATAATCTATGCAGATCGGTCACCCAGTGTCTTGTCTTTTTGGTATTAATTAATTATTCTCATTTGTCACTATAGTCATCCTTTCTTTGGAACATAATTAATTGGACTAACCTAAGAAGTATCTGAAATAGGATATATTATTCTAGCATCTAACCATTTTAAAATCTCTCTCTTAACAACTTCTTTCATTATAGGATTCAATCTCTTTTGAGGATCAACTCTTGGTTCATGATGATCTTCCAACAAAATTCTATGCATACAAATTGAAGGACTCACTCATTTAATATTAGCTAATGTCCAACCAAATGCTTTTTGGTATCTTCTTAATGTTTTCAACTAATATTTCTCTTGCGTATTAGTTAATTTTTAGGATACTCTAATAGGTAATGTAGAAAAATCTCCTTAAAATACATACTTCAAATGTGTAGGAAGTGTTTTTAATTCTAGTTTAGGTGGCTTCTCAATAGATGAAATCAAATTCTTATTACTTTCAGTAGGGTCTAACATTTCAAATTTTTCTTGAACATAATCCAAATCTTCTTTACTCACTTCTGTAGATTCATTTTGAATTTTATCCTCATCCTAATATTCCAAATATTCCTTTTTAAATTCTTTTTCGAATGTCTTCTTGAAATATTCATGGCTTAAATTTTTGTTGATATCTATTCTGAAGCGTTCAATCTCTTACTCTTTTGCAGGGCATCTCATTGATTTTTAAATAATAAATGTAACTTTTTGATCACTAACTCTCATGGTTAGTTCTCCTTTCAACATATTTATCAAAGCTCTTCCAGTAGGAAGGAATGATTTTCCTAAAATGATAAGAATTTCTTTATCTTCCTTCATATCTAATACAATAAAATCCATATGAAAGATAAATTTATCAACTTTTACCAAAACATCTTCTATAATTCTTTTAGGATAGGTAATCAAATGATCAGCTAACTGAAGAGTTACAGTTGTAGGTGAAATATCTCCTAAACACAACCTTTTGAAAATTGATAAAGGCATAAAATTAATACTAGCTTCTAAATGACATAAAGCTTTTCAAAAAATTCTTTCACCAATATCACAAGGAATAGTAAAACTTCTCTTATCTTTAAGTTTCTTAGGAAGCTTCTTATAAATTATAACGCTACACACTTCACTGAGTGCAACAATCTCGTTATCTACAAACTTCCTTTTCTTACTAAGTATATCATTCATGAACTTTATATAGCTGGCATTTGTTCTGAGGCTTCAACAAATAGAATGTTTATCGTTAATTTCCTCAATATTTCTAAAAAAATTTGAAAATTGGTTCTCTATTTTTTTGCTTCAATCTTTGAGAAAATAGAGGTTGTGGTCTTTCAACTGTGATTTTCTTTGGTTTAATAGGACATTATGCTCAAAATGAAAATTTTCACCAGATTTTTCATTTTCCACCTCATCTTTTTCAATTTCAACCTCCACTTCTTTTTGAACTCTAGTATTCAATTCTTTTCCACTTCTCAATTGAATAACCTTAATTTGCTATTTGTTCTGATCTTTAGGATTTACTTCAACATTACTAGGCAACGTTCTTGGACGTCTATTGTTAGCTACAGTAGCAATACATCCCAATTGATTTTCCAAGCTTCTAATTACTGCTCCTTAACTTTGTAATTGACTTCCCATTTGCAATATTAATTCTTTCATTAACAACTTTTTCTCCTTACTTTGTATATTATTAAAACCTAGTGGGTAATAAGTTTTATAAGTTGGATTTCTTTAATTGTTGGAGTTTCCAAATGGGTTTACAACGTTGTTTGGCCATTGTGGATTTACAACATTAGAGTTATTATTACTCCAACTAAAATTTAGATGATTCTTCTAACCATCTAACCAGGATTGTAATAATTTGCATAAGGATTATTAGAACGATTATTTACTGCATTTAAGGTCTCATAAGAAGATTGAGATTCTATCATTTATCCCAATGAGTTTTCCTCAAGCATAAGTGATGTCTGAGAATAATTCATTCCATATTGATCTATCTTCTTAGATATAACAGCTAATTGGGCAGCTAACACAGAGATTGTATCGGAATCATGAATACTACCTACTCTTTTTTAATTTACCCTTTCAGAGGGCCATTAAAAATTATTAGTAGTCTTCTCTTCAATTAAAAAATATGCTTCATCGATTGGTTTTGGCATTAATGATCCACCAATAGTAGCGACAATTATTAATCTTAGAGATCCAACCAACCCATTATAAAAAGTTTGAATTATTAACAAATCTTGTAATGTGTGGTGTGGACACTTTCTAAGGAGATCTTTAAGTCTTTCCTAGGCTTCATAAATTGATTCCCCTTCAAACTAACAAAAAATGTAATATCATTTCTAAGCTTAGTAGTTTTTAAGGTGAGAAATATTTAGGTAAAAATTTTTGTGATAAGTCTCCCCAAGTTCTGATAGATCCAAATGCTAACGAGTTTAACCACATCTTAGCTTTATCCCTTAGTGAAATTGGAAAAAAAATTAAGCCCGACGACATTATTTGACAATACATCATATTTAAAATTAGTAAATAATTCTAGAAAACTAGCAAGGTGTAAATTAGG
Source organism: Phalaenopsis hybrid cultivar (assembly GCA_002079205.1). Classification (NCBI taxonomy): domain Eukaryota; kingdom Viridiplantae; phylum Streptophyta; class Magnoliopsida; order Asparagales; family Orchidaceae; genus Phalaenopsis; species Phalaenopsis hybrid cultivar. The sequence goes on from JXCR01127995.1 coordinate 118,639, forward strand.
ATCTTTAGTTGGTGTTCCCCAAAACTGATTATTTTGTATTATTTGGATAATAACAGGTTTAAGCTCAAATGAATTGACAGCTAAAGTAGAGTTTTGTATACTCAAATGAATTTCATATGTTTTATGATTAACATAATCTCTTAAATGTCTCTGATGATTTTCATTTTCATTTCCAACATTACTCAAATTGTAAGCCATTTTGCTAAAATGATCTATCTCTTTTTGTTGTTTTCAAAATTTTCTAATAGTTTTTTCTAACTCCAAATCGTAAGAAACTGAATCTTCAAATCTTACATTACGCAAAAACAAACACAATAAGTAATTAAATAAGCAAGCACACTAAAATATGAAAATATTCAAACTAAACTACAAACACATTTTTCTTAGCTTTTTGTTTAGAATAAAAATAATTTAAATTATAAAATAACTTACTACTACTTTTCATTACTTCCCCGACAACGGTGCCAAAAACTTGATGTGAGTTGATTTAGTGTGTTAATTTTGCAAAAAAAGTTCAATATTAAAAAATACACACAGCAGATACAATACTAAATATGCCATTTAATCCTAACAAAAATAACTTTAGTGAAAATAGTTTTATCTTCTAAAAATCTTTAAATTGTCAAATCCCCTAAAAATAACACAAGTATACATATCGCTCAAGTAATAAAGGGCTTTAAAGGAGTCCTAGATATTTATCCCACAGGGAAGTTGGAAATACCTATAAGTAAATTCTTAAGATTATAATGTAAACTACAATTTTAAACTACAAAAGTGAAGTGCAAAATTTGAATATGAAGTAATAGGTGAATGCTAAATAAAATGCAGTAAAAGACAAAGTTAATTAAACTAATTACTAAACTTTCAAAAGTAAACTAACGAAAACTAAACAAAGTTTTTGTGATGAAGAGTTCAAATTTAAGAATGGTGCTAGTTGGCAAGTTGTAAGAGAAAGTGAGTGTTGGGAATGCCATTGCAGCAACTTAAAAAAGAAAGCTCTATGATTATTCATTTCCCCAACACCTTGTAACTTTAGTACAACACTAAAAATTAACAAAGGTTGATCTGTGTACTGAGCAGACTTTATTTAATTTTTGGTTTATGAAGATTTTAAAACTTAGTGAAAAATAGTTTGAAAGTTGAGGGATTTAATTAATTAAATAAGAAAGGTTAAAGAGCAAGCGCAACACGACACAATTCGACTTAATTTGCAAAGTAGCAAACCAAACTAGAAAGGAAATGAAGAAGAAAGTAAAGTTTAGGACCAAGTGCGGGGCCAACTTTACAGCACACAATGCCCAGGCAGAATTAGTCCACCAACACACCTATTGGTGGTCCAACCCCACACAAAAGACAAAAGTCCTAATGAACTCCTGAATTTATTACCGAATTTGGTCCATAAGGTACATTGGCACATTACCGATAAATGAAGAAAAGATTCCCTGATTTAAATGGAGAGAGAAACTAGTCCCCAGTGGAGTCTTCAAAAGCTGTCGGCACTAAAAAAAGTTGTGAGGTGCCGGTTGCCGGAATGGATATCCCACCGCCCGATTTAATTTAATTTATGTATATAATTTGGGAAAAAGTTGTATTTTTGGTTTTGAAAATACAAGACCAGACCAATCTCATATCCTAAGTAGTTTAAATAAATGAACCTCATACCACAAGTAATTCACCTATCTAGAAAGGTGGACATACTACTTACTGGTAAGACTCGATTAAATAAACTAAAGAATTTATGACATTCATTTAAGTCTGCAAAAAAACATTTTCTTATGTTGACCGACAAGTTTCCCTATTTAATACGAAAAATTAAATAGAGTTTATGCCAAGCTGGGTTCTTGAAAGTTTCCTATAAGAGAAAACCCCTATAGTTAATTACATCTTAGATTACCGAAGTCACAAAAGAAAACTCTAGATAAAAATCAGAGGATATTATCTCAAGAATTTTGAAAGGATAAGACTTTTCGAAAGATCAAACAAAGAGGTGTGAAATGAGAATGACTCAAATTTTGAACATTTATTTTTGAATCCAAAGGAAGGGGAACTGGGGGTTGTCAATGATTCTGAGGAGAACCTCGGTGACTTCTCAGACTGTTCGGCTTCAATTTCAAGAAGAAATTATGTGTGTCATCCTATCAATTTTATTAATTAGGGCTTACATTTATGTGAAATGATCACACAAATAGCCTGGAAAATGTGAGGATTTAGGTCGTGATGAACGTCAACCTCAGAATCCTAGAATGAGTTAAGGCTTATATTGTATAGAAGGGTTATACAAAGGCCTAAAGATCTGTTGAGGATTTATGTTGCACTAGACGGACAACCTCAACATCCTAAGGCTTGTTGTTTAGTTCTAAGGAAAAATGTGATGTTATAGATCCTCATGATGTTGTAGATCATCGTGTTGTTGCAGATTGTTATTACAGAAGGTTGTCCACAGAGTTAGCTCCAAGCTCCTCATCATAGCAAGTTTAAGTTTTCTATTGTGTCAAGTCCTGATACCAAATCAAATGTTTCCTAAGGTTATGGTTATTAAATATCATGGGAGATGTTAAAGTTGATTAGAGCGACAACGGTTAAGATCCCACGATTCCCTCGTTCCGACACTACTATTTTCTTTGGATTCACTTAGTCCAAATGAATTTACTAAACTCAACTCAGTTAGTTCCATACTTTCATTTAGACCATGGGAAATCTCGTTAGTAAGCATAGGTTACCTCCTCCTAGGGATACCCGATCGTCTGATAGAGACGTTTTAATTTAGTTGCAATTTTTATTTTGTTGTTTTGTTTGTGATTAAATTTTGATTTGTCTTATATTTTGACTATTGGTGGATTTTATCTTGTTTCGATTTTTTTTTTAATTTTTTTTTGGTTTTCAATTTTGTGGTTATCCTAAAAGTTTCAATTTTTGACATGCATGATGACCTTGTTGTTTAACATGCAAATTTACAGGTAGACACAGAAATATAAATAGAAGTAAATTGTAATGCAGTAACTTAAAAGTGTACCCGTCGATTCTTCCCATTCCTCTACTTGAACGGTCAGTGTTTACAAAGCATTATATAATTTTGTAGGAATTAAAACATGCTTGTATGAAAAGCAGAGAGTACATGTTTGAGGTGTATCTACCAAACCTTATGTCATACCCTAGCGGGCCTAATTTGTTCATCTGTGGGGATGATCCCATCAAGCAAATCATAATAAGTCCAAGTGTCCTCTGAGATTCCCAAAGGATCATGAAAAGGTCCTAGGTAATACCTTAGAAATTTTACAGTCCCTCGAATCGTCTCGAGTTCATTTCGGTCTTATTATGTTTGTTATGTGGTTCAACCAATTCATAACCTTATGCTCAATGAACCTTGATGTTTTGATTATCCCTTTAAGTGGGGTAATTATCATTTGATATTTCACTTACGAATTATACTGTTAAAGGCCTTTAAGGGCAATTTGGCTTAATTAAGAAATTTAGTCGATTTGATTTTCAAAGATGGGCTTGTAGTATTTTTTTTAAAATGTTTCAAATTATTTATAGGTCATTTTCTAAACCTCATTATACAAGATTTTGATCAAGCCTAGTTCACTACAAAGCCCGTAAAACTTAATGGGTAGATTTATAATTTTTAAGAAAATTTAAATATGTATACTTTTAATATTTATCAAGAATCATAAATCATTTTAAAACCATTAATTAGGATTTTAAGTTAGTGGATTATAATATTCCAAAGTCAAACCACTTACCTCAATGTCTTTTTATTTAATTGCTCTTCCAAATTTCATCAATTTGAGAAATTACAAATTTATCCTTAATGAGACCAAAGTGAGATTGGTTACTACCATTTATCCCTTTCATGTTTCAATCATCAAGACATGTCAATTAGGATCACTTATCACCCATTTACCCTTTGGTTAGGCCTAAATATTAATTAGGGCATAAATTCCAGAATTACCCTTTTGCCCTTAAGGTCTTAACACCTTATAATTCAATAAATTAAACCCAAATGACTTTAAAATTTTTATACTACCACACATCATGGCTTAATTAAAACATCAGAGAAGAAAATGTGTTTTTTTGATATTATTTAATTTTATAATTATTTTAATGAAAAATAGGGATTTTTTATGAAAATTCAATAATTCAACCAAAACAAAACTTCTATCCTTAAGAAAATTACTGGAGGTTCATCTAGGTTAATTTAATTATTAGAATTATTTGTTTATTTTGAGTATTAATTAAATATAAAATCTTATTTAAGTGGAAAATTAAATTTTATATTTTTATTAAATCTCTCTAAGTTCAAATAACCCAAAGAAACAAATTTCATATTTTTGTGGTTTATATTTTAATTATTATAATTATTTTAGTGATAAATTAAAGAAAAATCATTTTAAGCCTTTAAAAATTAAATATCTTCACTTAAAAAATTAGAAAAATTATTTTAATTGATCCTAAGTAATCAAGAAGACAAATGTGATATTTTAGTGTGTTTATACAGTTCTGCAATTTTTATCATTTTTTTAATTAATGCTCAATTATTTAAATACTTAAAAATAGCTTAAAAATGAAGTATTTATTTTAATTTCACTTTTATTTTTCTTAGGTTATTCTAGTCATAACGAGCTACCACAACTAATTTGGTGAATTTTTAGTTGAATTTTAATTATTATAATTATTTTAGTGTCAAAAAATGTAATTTCACTTAATTAATTCATTTTAGTGGTCAAATTAATTCTTATTGACTTGAAATTTTTATGAAGAGCTCCTCTATCATTAAATTATAGTAGAGAATGATTTTTATGTCATTTACTTTTATATTTTATCCAATTTAATTATAGTTTATTTTTAGAAGTTAGTGACAATTAAGCTTATTTTTAATGGGTTAAACCAAGTTTATATTTTTTCTAGGGTCCTCTAACCTCAATGAACCTACCAAAACAAGTTTTGTATTCTTTTTATGAATATTCTAATTTTTATAATTATTTTACCAAAATAGACATGACATGCTTGAAAAATAGAGATCTATGCTTAGAGACCTCCCTGAACTTGGAAAAATCAAGGTAGATCTCTCATGACAGAGAGATCAAAAAGCCCCAAAAATCAAGTTATGGTGAAATGTCCATGCAAATGGAGAATACAAATAAGAAACACACTATTTAATTAATTAAAAATCACACAAGCATCAAATAGACATGAAATTATTTCCACATTATTCTCTTCTATTCACTAAGCATGAGGGTATTTTTATTTTATTTTTATGATTTTTCTACACTAAGATATGAATTTTTGAAGTTCTGGTGATTTAAATAATTCAGAAAATCTTGATTTATTTACTTATCTAGCTCAGCTCTAGTGCATCATAGGCAGCTCCAAACCGCGCATGCATCCGCTTCTGGTAGGGCATCACCAGCTGAGTCAGCCTATTGTTCACGCATCAAGACTTCATCCAACGTGATCTCAGCCGTCCGTTCGATACACGCGTGATCGAACGTCTCTCTTTCATCGTCCCCAAGTTCCCCAACCCATGAACTGTCCACCTTCTAACCTTAATATCTCGCTCAATACTAAACTAAATCTCTTTGGGTTTGTTCCTATAGACGCATATAGACTAGGAGAACACATCTATACGATTAATCAAGTCTTAAATCGAGTATATGAGAATGGAGAATTAAAACAGGCTCGGTTTAAAGGGAGAGTTCAATACCTTTGCCCAAGAGGTGTGGCCTCTATTGGGTGCTTCCAAAAGCTTGAGTTGAGTCCAGAGAGCTCCTAGATGAAGCCTTGAGCCATGGGGAATTGCCTAGACCCGAATTCGATCGAGGTTGATTTTAGGTGTTGATCAAATTTTGTACTAGGGTGGTCTGGTGTGGGCTTTTATGGGGGATCTTCTTATTTCACTTAGAGGATGGTGTGGGTGCAATTACTTTGACTTTGGTGCACTGTGGAGCTGTGGGGGATTAAGCCCTAGTTCGAGCTGATTTTTAGCTCCGTAATTGAGCTCGGACAGTGGGTTTGAGGGCTGGAAGATAGAGGGCTTGCACTCATAGAAGCTAGGAGAAGCTCTGGGAACAATTTTCTAAGGTCTCCCCAAGGAATTTCAACAACTCCTCCCTTGGCCATGAAGGGAGCATTTAAATAGAAGGGGCCATGGTGACTCTTAGGCCAAGGGGGTGGCTGGGATGCTGCCTAGGGGGAGGCAGAAAGGCTCCAATGACCAATTAGATTGGTGTCACTTAGATGAGTTTAATTTTGGGTTTTTGCCTATGTGAGGTTATTGGGTTTGGTTTTTTTGGCAGCCAAGTTGGTTGGCCAGCCAGGCTCAGGTTACCATCCTACTGAGGATGATCAGTGGTGGGCTAATGTGTATCCAATTGGATTTATTCATGTGTAAGGGCTTTGGGCTTGGTTGGGCCAACTATGGGTCTAGCCTTATTGGAATGTGCTTGGATGGCTCCCCATGGCTGACTAAGGTCAGGTGAGCTAGCTAAAATGGTGTGGAGAGGTCCCAATCCCAAAGGATTTGGCTAAGCATAGATTAGAGTGTATCATTAAAAAGGTTAAAACCTTTTAAGGAAGCTTCAAAGTGGCTCCTCATTTTGCCATTAATAGCATGGTAGCAATGGCTCATTTATGGCTTGAAGATGGCTTCATGGCTTGTCTTTGGCTTGACCAATTTGCATGAGAAAGGATTTTTGGATTTATGGGGTATTTTGATGGCGGTTTTCATGAGGCTTAACATGGAATAATTTTGGCATGAATTGGAAACTTAGGGAATGATTTTGATTAAATGGATGATAAGGATAACAAATGTCATGTGGGCTTTTAATTGAATCTTGGGCTTTTTGAATGACTTAGGGGCTTGGGTTTTTAGAATTGAGGGTGAATTTGGGCTAAAATTTGGGTCAATAAAATGTTTAATTTGGTGTAAGGAGATGTCATGAAGAGTTTTTAAAGGATTTGAAGTGGTTTTGAAATACATTAGAAGGTCAATTTGGTGGAATTTGGACATAGGGTCAATTTGGGGATTTTGGGTTAGACTTGGGTTTAGTGAAATTGAGCTTGCAATTGGGTAAAATTGGATTTGTATTTGGTTTCAATTGGTATTAAGGATGTTTGACCAAAGGAAAATATGTTGAGATTTTCATACATATTTTACACTAATTTTGATGATATTGCACTTTAAAGAAGGGTACTTTTGATGTTTTATTGTAGGTATGATGAATTATGGTCATTGGAGCAAAAAGAAACAAAAACGGTGCAATTTGGAGCAAAAATGAGCAAGAAATGAAATTTTGCCCTGTCACCTTTCGATAAGTCTTCCGATGCTTGATCTCTTTTACACTTCTTGCACATTTTTGAATGAGATTACACTTTAAAGGAAGGTTGTTTTCATGCTTATTTTGTAGGGATATCTGTTAGGAAGACAACACAACTGAAATGGGGCAAAACAGAGCTAAAACGGAGCCAAATGGAGCTAAATGGTGGAGCTGCGCAGTCTGCCCGCCCATGGCGCCAAAACGGCGCCAAAGGCAAACTTTACCCGAGAAGACTGAAAAATGACCTAAAAGCTCGCTGATAGTGCCCTCGAGCCCGCCGACGGCGCCCGGGACGACTATGAACCGACTTTTGGCGGTTATGGGCCAAAATTCAACGTATTTGGACATTTTTTGAAAGGATTCTTGTGGCAACTCTTCATACCTCGTCCCTACACTTTAAAAGAACAATTTTAGGTTATAAAAAGGATTTGTGTGATAGGAATGTTAGGAAAAGTATGGAGAAAGTTTAGATTTCTTAGAATAGGAGTAGAAATGTAGATTTTTACCCTTTTGGAGAGATTGGAGAGAGGATTTTGAGAGAATTTGTAAGGAGATGTTCTAGCATTACATCGATCGACAAGAGACTTTGTGGGAGAGATTTTCTACTTTCTTTCAAGGGAAAAAGCTAAGTATTGTGTTCTTCATTATCTTATGGTTTTGTAAACACATTTCAGTGGATTTGCTTTGGTTAAATGAAGTTTTCGTTGTGTTTTCTTCGTGCTTTGTGATGAGCTTCTCTTAATCTCTCTTCTTGTTTGGAAATACGGATTTGCTTTGATTAAATGAAGTTTCCGTTGTGTTTTCTTGGTGCTTTGTGATGTGCTTCTCTTACTCTCTCTTCTTGTTTGGAAATAATGGCATGAGAAGATTATGCCGTTGATTTCATTTTACTTTTCTTTTGTAATGAGTAGAATTCATGTTTAAGATTTTGTGATGCATGTTAGAAGTGGATNTGACGAGAGAAAAAAATAATTGAATTTTCATTTATTGAAGGATTCTCTTGCTTGCCTCTTGGGACGGTATAAAGTTTGCAATAAATATAAGCTTCCATCCACTTGTAAACACTATTTTTTCCACTTTTTATTTCCGTCTCTGCTACTTTTGACAAAAATGAGCATATTTTGTGATGCTTATTTTAGTATTGGTTTAGAGTTATCTTTGAGAATTGATGAAAAATGAAAGATGGTAAATTGGACATTTATTTTTTTCTGGATGGTTCGTAGTTGCAAAATATTTTAGATTAGCTCTTCACAGTACCAAAAGCCCCAACTCATAGGACTTTTATCACTGACATTAAGTATAATAAATTAGAAAATAAAGATCCAATTTTTATTTTCTTACATATCTAGCATTTAAACTTTAATGTTTACATATATAATATTCAAATTGTAATTTCACAAACGAATATCATTATTATTAAAATTTTAACAGTGAAATATATCATTTCATGGATAAATAAAAAATATAAATATAAATATTTGAGATACTTAAATAGATAAGAATTATGCATATATATGTAAATCTTGCTTTATAATTTGATGGGTACTTGAAAGGATAGCGTTTTTCAACTCAAGGCTAGAAGAAATAATTTGCCCTGTTCTTGAATTTATTTGTGGATGCACCTGAGAACTGTAAAATTCATCTCATATCCAAAATATTCGTCCTATCCTACTTCGTTTTCTATTTTCTAATGAACTATAAGACGGATCTTGTTGTTGTCGAGCCATAGTCTTGATCAAGCAACCTTTATGCTTAGTTCAGCTCTTACCTATTCTTCATTTACAAAAGCCTTCATTTTCTTATATAAAGCAACTTTTTTTAACCAAAGTTCTTTAACATATTTATCAGATCGAGAGCCACTTAGCTATAAAATCATAGCATCATCTATTCACAATCTTTGTTCGTAGTACCACAATCGAACAAATGATAATTGTTTGCAAACCCCATCACGCCACAATTGATCAAACGATAATAGTTTGCAACATTTTTTAACCAAATTTCTTAACATGTTTATCTGTTCGAGAGCCACTTAACTATAAAATTATATCATATCTTTTCACAATCTTTGTTAGTAGCACTACAATTGATTAAATGATTATTATTTGTAAACCTGTCACACCACAATTGATCAAATGATTGCCGAGACTCTTATCAAGAAAACCAAGGGTAATCCATCATCCACAAAAAGATGTTAATTCATCCCAACCAAGCCAAGGTATAATCTCACCCCTCTTATTTCAATTAGTTGTCGGTAACTTTAATGTTTGAAAAATAGTTTTGTAGTTTAATATACATATAATTTTGATTTCGAAAATAGTATTTTAATTTTTGAAAAATATGAGAATAACAAGATCTCATATATTTGATAGTTTAAGTGATCGAACACGACACTACAAGCAATGCACCGTCGCGAGAGATAGGCATACTACTTGATTGTGATCTTGATCATATAAACTAATGAAATTTATGACATCCGTTTGGTTTGCAAATCTTGTGTGCGACCAACTAGTTCTCCTACATAATATAGAAAGGTTAGGCAGGGTCTATATTACTTTTGTTCTAAAGTTTCCCATAAGGGACTTCTATAGTTAATTATATCTTAATTGACCGAAGTCATGTAAGAAAACTATCGATAAAGATCAGGGTTTTTGTCCTCAAGATATTAAAAGTTTGGGGTTTCAAGGTAGTTTGTAAAGAATACCAAGTGGGAAAGGATTAAGTAAGAATTGTTACTTTATGAATCAAAGGAGAAAAGACTAGGAGATATCATATGACAGAGGTGAACCTCAACGACTTCCTAAGCTATCATACAGTTATGCTTTATATTTTCAAAGAAAAAGTATTTATGTTCAATCCTGTCAATTATTAATTATAGGACTTATACTTGCATAATATCTAACTTTGCAAATGACCTGAGAGATAAAAGAATTTACGTCATATCAGACGACGACTTCGGAATCCTAAGGCGAGTTAGGACTTATATTGTACAATGTAAAGCCTAAAAGATAGAGTGAGGGTTTATGTTGCACCAGACAAACTGTCTAGAAGTTCTGAAGCTTGTTTGTTTAATTCTAAAGAATAGTTTAGCTGATTGACCAAAGGAAAATATGTTGAGATTTTCATACCTATTTTACACTGATTTTGATGATATTGCACTCTTAAAAAAGGTATTTTTGATGTTTTATTGCAGGAATGATGAATTAGGGTCATTGGAGCAAAAAGATAGAAAGGTATTTTTGATGTTTTGTTGCAGGAATGATGAATTAGGGTCAATAGAGCAAAAATATGCAAAAAAAAATATGTTGAGATTTTCATACCTATTTTACACTATTTTTTATGATATTGCACTTTAAAGATGATATTTTTGATGTTTTATTGCAGGTATGATGAATTAAGGTCATTGGAGCAAAAAAAAAGAAAAACGGTGCAATTTGGAGCAAAAACGAGGAAGGAATGAAATTTTGCTCTGTCACCTTTCGATAAGTCTTTCGATGCTTAATCTCTTTTACAATACTTGTATATTGTTTGAATAAAATTACACTTTAAAGGAAGGTTATTTTTATGCTTATTTTGTAGGGCTATCTGTTAGAAACACAACACAACTGAAATAAGGCGAAACGGAGCTAAAACGGAGCGAAACGGTGGAGCTGCGCAGTATGCCCGCCAACGACGCTAAAATGGCGCCGACGGCGCTAAAATGGCGCCGACGGTGAGATTTACCCGAGAAGACTGAAAAACGACAGAAAAACTCGCCGACGGCGCCCAGGACGGTTATGGGTCGAAATTCAATGTATTTGGACGCTTTTTGAAAGGATTCTTGTGGCAACTCTTCATACTTCATCCCTACACTTTAAAAGAAGAAATTTAGGTTAGAAAAGAGGGGATTGGTGTGGGAGGAATGTTTGGAAAAGTGCGGAGAAAGTTTAGGTTTCTTAGAATAGGAGTAGAAATGTAGATTTCTACCCTTTTGGAGAGATTGGAGAGGANTACTTTAAAAGAACAAATTAGGGTTAGAAAAAGAGGGATTTATGTGATATGAATGTTAGGAAAAGTGTGGAGAAAGTTTAGGTTTTTTAGAATATGGGTAGAAATGTAGATTTCTACCCTTTTGGAGAGATTTGAGAGGAGACTTTGAGAGAATTTGTAAGGAGATGTTCTAGCATTGCATGGATCAGCGGGAGACTTTGTGGGAGAGATATTTGTCTTTCTTTCAAAGAGAAAAAATTAAGTATTATGTTCTTCATTATCTTTTGATTTGTGTAAACACTTATTTAGTGGATTTGCTTTGGTTAAATGAAGTTTACGTTGTGTTTTCTTTGTGCTTTGTGATGGGTTTCTCTTACTCTCTCTTCTTGTTTGGAAATAATTATGAGAAGATTATGCCGTTGTTTTCATTTTACTTTTCTTTTGTAATGAGTATAATTCATGTTGAAAAGATTATGTTGTTGTTTTCATTTTACTTTTCTTTTGTAATGAGTAGAATTCATGTTTAAGATTTTGTGATGCTTGTTAGAAGTGGGTTTAATTATCAATGTGATGGTTTTTACTTGCACTTTATTTACATTACAATAAAGTCTTGTTGTAGTATTAAAATTTATTGTAATTGCATTAAGATCCGAGAGAGCTATGTTATTCTCAACAAAATAGAACCACATTCAGATTCCATGGATGGTTAAGTTCATGGGAGTTGAATGCAAATAAATAGGGAAATATACTTTGATGGCGTAGAATTTGAAATTTTAGAGTGACAGACTAAAATCCCTAATTCGGTCCTATTATTTGAGTACTGAAGCGGAGATGTTAGCCCTCAGGTGAGGGGAACGTGGGAGCTCCAANAAGCATTGCATGGATCGACAGGAGACTTTGTGGGAGAGATTTTCTTCTTTCTTTCAAGGGAAAAAGGCTAAGTATGTGTTCTTCATTATCTTATGGATTTGTAAACACTTATCTAGTGGATTTGCTTTGGTTAAATGAAGTTTTCGTTGTGTTTTCTTTCTTTCAAGGGAAAAAGCTAAGTATTTTGTTCTTCATATCTAGTGGATTTGCTTTGGTTAAATGAAGTTTCTGTTGTGTTTTCTTCGTGCTTTGTGATCTAGTAGATTTGCTTTGATGAAATGAAGTTTTCCGTTGTGTTTTCTTCGTGCTTTGTGATGTGTTTCTTTCTCTCTTCTTATTTGGAAATAATGGCATGAGAAGATTATGCCATTGTTTTCATTTTAATTTTCTTTTGTAATGAGTAGATTTCATATTTAGGATTTTGTGATGCATGTTAAAAGTGGATTTACTTATCAATGTGATGGTTTTTACTTGCACTTTATTTACATTACAATAAAGGTCTGTTGTAGTGTCAAAGTTCATTGTAATTGCATTAAGACCCGAGAGGGCTATGTAATTCTCAACAAAGTAGAACCACATTCAAATTCCATGGATGGTTAATTTCATAGGAGTTGAATGCAAATAAATAGGGAAATACACTTTGATGGGCATAGAATTGGAGATTTTAGGGTGACAGACTAAAATCCCCAATTTGGCCTTATTGTTTGAGTACTGAAGCGAAGATGTTAGCCCTCAGGTGAGGGGAACGTGGGAGCTTCGAAGTGAGAGCTAGTATCCTCCCAGCCTAGCCACGAATTCAGTAAACAAGCATAGGATTAGTTAATGTTCTTTATGCCTGGATCAAAGGGTAAAGAATATGATTGCTCCTATTTGACACATACAATATTTAATGCATCTCATTTCTTTACATTATNTAGAAATATAGTTTGATGGGTGTAGAATTGGAGATTTTAGGATGACAGACTAAAATCTCCAATTCGGTCCTATTGTTTGAGTACTGAAGTGGAGATGTTAGCCCTCAGGTGAGGGGAACGTGGGAGCTTTGAAGTGAGAGCCGGTATCCTCCCAGCCTAGCCACAAATTCAGTAAACAATCATAGGATTAGTCAATGTTCTTTATGCATGGACCAAAGGGTAAAGAATATGATTGCTCCTATTTGGCACATACAATATTTAATGCATCTCATTCTTTTACATTATCCAATTCATTAAATAAGAATAGTAGTTTTTAATATCTCAAAATTCTTCAAACCAATTGTTGACCTCAATTTTGGTTGAGGTTTAGTTTCTCATCTTTAATAGCCTAGGGTCTAGCCATAGGACTTTTCCTGTTGACTATTTCTAGAAAACTAGACATGGAACCCTTACCATTAGAAATTCTACCCTCTTCTTTGCTCAACCTGAAGTTCCACGTGTTGGTCTCAACCTCTAAGTACTTAGTAAGTGGGGTCACTGTGGGGGAAACTCAAGATGAGTCACCTTTAGGATTGCTGGACCTTGGTTGACCTTGGGTGTTGGTCTGAAGCTAAGACATTCTCTACACTCACAATCACTCACAACCCTGAACTCAAATCTCTAGCCTAGATCCCTTGATCTTTTGGGATACTCATGTAGATGGTCCCCTAAGCCTACTAGCCCTAGGGTTATGGTTTAGCTAAGACCACTATGTAAAGGACCCAAAATGGAGTTTCCATTGGTCCATGGCTTATTAGTGATGTTTGGTACCTCAAATCAACCAAAATACCCATCTTGGCCTTTTACCCCTAAGACACCCCCAAATTACCAAAATACCCCTATATAGCTCAAAATTCCAAAAATTCCTAGAAAATCCAAATAAATCCCAAATATTCATAAATTCATTTCTTTCAACTACCACATGACCCACTTTGGCCAATTTGACCATCTTTAACCAAAATCCCCAAATTGCTCTTTAAAGATCCAAATTTCCCCAGATCCAACTCAAATGTCCATCAATTTGATCTCAATTAACCCCAATTACAATCCCAGACTCAAATTCACTTTTAATATAACCAAAATAAACCAAATCCAAGCTCAATTGGTCCATGATTTTAGCTCAATTTTGATTTGGGTCAAAACCCCAATTTTGACCATATGACCTAATCTCACCAAATTGAACCCACAGTCTAGTCAATTAACCTCAATTAATGTTGAAAAATCTATATAACATTCCTATACATCAAAATCAACCATCAATTGGCCTTGGTGAAGCCTCAAATCCATTTGATTTTGGCCTAAATCCAAAATTCCCAAATTTAGCCCCAAATTGGGCAAGTCCCCAAATTTTACCCAATTGATTGCCTTAACCTCCAAATTGGATCCAATTCATGTTGAAAACTCTTCATGAGGTCCCTATTGACCATTTACAACAATCAATTTGGACTTAGCCCAAGGCTAACCCAAGCTAGACCCAAGTCTAGCCCAACATGACCAAATTGATTAAAGTTCAAAATTCCTTCAAATTGACCTTTCAATTGAACTCAAAACCACATCCATCCTTCACCAAAGTTGTTCCTTATGATCATCTACACTAAATGAAACAATTAATTGAGCCAGCTGACATGGCTAACCTAGCCCAAACCCAAGTTTTGGTCATTTGTACCCACTTGGACCCATGCACTAAATGTGACCTAACCACC
>JXCR01127995.1:151905-185912 GCA_002079205.1 Phalaenopsis hybrid cultivar
GGTCTTCACCCACATAATTTTCAAATTAAATGATAAATGATAATTACCTTATTCTTAGGGATAATTGAGACATCAGAGTTCACTGAGTAATAAGGGTATTCACAAGATGAACCATTAAGCAACATAATAAGTTCAAATGGACTCGAGGCTTTTCACCAGTTGGTGAGAGGGAGACATGGACCTGTTTCCCCCTCCTAACTTGTTGGATACCTCAAGGCCTATTAAACTTAATATTCTTTGCTCAATGGAGTCATCCTTAATTAAACCTTTTAAGGACTTGCCAAAATATGACATAGGGTCAGGAAAACCACCAGAACTTACTTTTCCTGCTCTTCATAAACTACTTTAACATGCATTTTAAGTTTCAGGTGGTGGAACGAGAAGACNCAGAGAGAGAGAAAGAAAAAAGGGGGGAGGGAGAGAGATTGCAAAAGAGGGTGGGGAGAAAAGAGAAGAAAGAGAGAGGGAGGGAGAGACTTGGAAAAGATGCTAAAAAGAGTGAGGGTGAGATAGAGTGTGTTTGAGTAATGGAGAGATGGAGGGTGGTAGACATAGAGAGAGATGTTCCACTAGCTCTCTATCTATAAATCTTTNGATTTCGGTGGCCGACAGCTTCCAACGGGCAAATCCTCACCAAAAATAGTGCCGACAGTCTCTCCTTTATCTCCTTCTCCACTTTAAGCCTTCTTCTTTGTTCTTATTCTTCTTCTTCTACTTTTCTTCATTCTTCTTCTTCTATTTTTTTTCTTCTTTTCTTCATTCTTTTCCTTTTATTCTTCATTCTTCCACTTCGCTACTTCTTCTTCCTCTTACATTTTATTTTCTATACTACCACTTCAACCTCTCTTCCTCTCCTTCTAATTTTTCCTCTACATTTCTCCGATCATCTTCTTCTCCTAATCAACACACTTCTTCCATCTTTTTTAACTTTCTTCTTCTTCTTCGTCTCATTTTTCACTGTTACACTTTCCATCCTTTACTTATGTATGCACTTCTAATATTCACTTTCATATGGTTTTCTTATGTGAAGTTAACTTAAATTCCATGTGAATGCTATGTGTATTTTTTTCCATTTGTTTCTTCATGTGTTTCTCCATGAATTTTCCAACATCTTTCCCATGTGATTCTGAGTTTCAAGTGAAGTGACTTCCATGTGTTTTATTATTATTATTATTATTTATATTTCAAGTATGTGAAAGTTAGATAACCTCCATGTTTTCTCTTTATCAATAAGCATGTGCAAGTGAAGTCCTTTTATTATGTTTTTCTTATGTCAAAGCATGTGAAATTTAAGTAATCTCTATATTTTTTTTTCATTATTTGAAATCATGTGAAATTTAAGTAATCTCCAAATGTTTTCCTTATGTTTAAGAATGTGCAAGTGAAGTCCTTTTTGTTTTTTATATTTTTTGTTCTTTTTTAATTCAAAGCTTGTGAAATTTAAGTAATTTGTAAATGTTTAATGTATGATGCTCTTCATATGTTTTTAATCTATAAACCTGTTAAAGTTGTGTTACTCTTAAATATATTCTTGCATCATTATGTATGCAAAAGTGAAATAAGAAAAATGAATTAAAAAAAAGAACATGGAGGAGGAAGAGAACCACTGATGTGTAGGTTCTATCAGAAGAGTGCAAATATTCTATGTAGGATATGTCACTACCAAACATAGGTCGTTAACACAATGATTTATAAACTTAAAACCTTTTAAAATAATTTGAAAACCTTTTTAAAACCTCCAAAAATAGTTTTAAACTCTTCTAAGAAAAAAAATTAAAACATTTAACATAACAATTTTAATATATTTTAAAAAATAAACTTAAACCCCTTACATAATTTAAAACTTTTTAAAAATAAATTTGAAAACATTATCAAAGTTTTTCAAAAGAATTTAAGAAAAAAAATTAAAACCTTTTAAGAATATTTAAAACCTATTAAAAATAAACCTTAAAAATAAATTTAAAAAATTTATAAAAAGAATAATAAAAATTAAAAAACCTTTACCAAAAATATTTTTTAAAAAATCCTTTAAAAATTAAAACCTTTAAAATAAATAATTTGAAACCTTTTAAAAATAATTTAAAATCTTTTCAAAAAACTTTTAAAACCTTTTAAAAAAAATATAAAAAACCTTTAACCAAAAAAAAATTTAAATGTTTTTAAAAATAACTTGAAATCTATAAAGAATTTAAAATATTTCTAATAATCCTATTTTTTTATATTTGAAAATTTCTATAAAAATAAAATTTAAACCATAGTTTTAAAACATTTTAAATTTCAAATTTAGAAGAACATTAAGACTATTTAAGAATACTTTAAATTTCCCATCTTAAAACACTTTAAAATGTTTTTAAAAATAAAATGAATTTTAAGTTTTCAAGATTCAATTACTTTAAACTTCTAAAATAAGCTTAAAAAATTTTAATACACAAACATTTAAAACACTTAAAGATTAAACTACTTGAAATTTAAAAACCTTTAAAGGACACTAAACTTATAATTTGTAAACTCCCATCTTATAAAATATAAGCTTGTAATTTTCATGTAAACTTTAAATGCAAAACTGTAAACTAACATTGGAAAATGGACTTTAAGATAAAACTAAATAGAAGGCACCAACTTCTACTAGAAAATTGAATACAAAACATCAAACTTAGAATACCCTGGTTTTCACAATGACCGACAAATTAAGAGCTAAAACAAATCATTGTTTAAATAGCAAATCCCATAAAAATTCTAAAAGCCGCCAACTTAAATCATGAAAACTACTACTGGTAGAGTAACTATGAACCTCAGGTTTGCCAATATAGAAATAAAACCTAAAATCACACACATCATA
Source organism: Phalaenopsis hybrid cultivar (assembly GCA_002079205.1). Classification (NCBI taxonomy): domain Eukaryota; kingdom Viridiplantae; phylum Streptophyta; class Magnoliopsida; order Asparagales; family Orchidaceae; genus Phalaenopsis; species Phalaenopsis hybrid cultivar. The sequence continues at coordinate 154,745 of JXCR01127995.1, forward strand.
GAATAGTCTAGTCTAAAAGGTTGTATTAAGTTAGTACATAAGTAATAAAACCTATAAAACAAACTGTCTTACACCATTAAACTATGTAGGTGCCCTTGTTGACCTTACTTTTGGTTGAGGTTTAGTTTTCCTCTTTAGTAGCCTAAGGTCTAGCCATAAGACTTTCCTGTTGACTATTCCTATAAAAATAGAAAAAGAACCCTCACCATTAGAACTTCTACACTCCTCTTTGCTCAACTTGAAGAGGTCTAGCACTTAGTAGGTGGGGTCAATATGGGACAGCTCAAAGTGAGTTCCCATAGGACTGCTTGCCCTTAGGGTTGACTCTGGGTGTTTTTCTGAAGCTGGTTCACTCACTTGCACTCATTATTACCTATACCCACTCATAACCCTAAACCCAAAATTGTTGACTTTGATCCCTTGATCTTTTGGGAGACTCATGTAGATGGTCTCCTAAGCGCACTAACCCCAGACTAGGGTTTAGCTAAGACCAGTACATAGAGGACCCAAATGGGGTTTCCATTGGTCCATAGCTCATCTGTCGTGGTTAGCTTTCCAATTCTACCAAAAATAACCAACTTGGCCTTTTGCCCCTAAAATCCTCCAAATTTCCTAAATACCCTTCGAACCCTAAATTTGGCCAAAATTCCCAAATTCACCCAAAATATCCAAATTTGTTCAAAAATCATTTCAAATCTTTTAAAAATACACAAATTACCCAAAACTACCCAAAAATGTCAAATTTACTGAAATACCCCCTAAAATTGCCAAAATTACAAAAATACCCTTGGCACCCCAAACTTTCCCAAAACCTCACCCAAATTGCCAAAATTACAAAAATACCCTTGGCACCCCAAACTTTCCCAAAACCTCCAAAACCAAAATGTCTCCAAAATCCATTTGGACCCCTCAATTAGACCCAATATGACCAATTTGACCGTTTTGACCAAAACCCCCAAATTGCCTTTAAAGGCCCAATTTTCCCCAAATTCACCTCAAATGTCCATCAATTTGACCCCAATTTTCGATAATTTCAATCATAAACTCAAATTTACCTTCCATGTGACCAATTTAAATACAAGCTCAATTGTTTCATGCTTTGAGCCCAATTTTGATCTAAGTCAAACCCCCAATTTTAGCTACATGACTTAATCTCACCAAATTGAACCCCATAGCCTACTCAATGTTCCACAATTTATGTTAAAAACTCTTCATAACATTCCTAAACATCAAGCTTGACCTTCAATTGGCCTTGGTGAGGCCTCATTTTCATTTAATTTTGACCTAAGTCCAAAAGCCCCAATTTTGCACTAAATTGGCCATACCTCAAAATTCCACCAAATTGATTACCTTAGATCCAAAATTGGCACCCACTTTATGTTGAAAAATCTTCATGACATTACTATTGATCATTTTAAATAATCAATTTGGACTTAGTCCAACCTTAGCCCAACCTAGACCCAAGTCTAGCCTAACATGCTCAAATTGACAAAAATTCCAAAATTCTTTAAATTGAAACCCCCCAATTGAACTCAAAATCATTTAAATCCTTCACCAAAAATCTTCATTACAATCATATACATCAAATTTATCTATCATTTGTTCCAATTTACATGGCTAGATTAACCTAAACCCAACATCTAGCAATTTTGACCCACATGAACCCATGCACCAAAAATTGGCCTAGCCACATTAAAGCCACCAAATTTATGACTCCACAACCACTAAGCTACTTCTAAAAACCAAGATAAACCACCCCAAATCCACTAAAGCATGCTATGTACCAATGGATCCCCAAATTAAGGGATTCATTCCCTTTTTTAGGCATTAACCACAAAATCTCCTCCATCATTAATTACCCTAGTGAGTTAACCATCATTAGCCACCCCTTGACCTTTCTGAGCCAGGAGATGACCACTCCCTGGCTGACCAGCCACCTTGGTGGTTGTAAAATGGCCAAAACTTGAGCCACCCCCCACAAATTCAACTCAATTCAAACCTAGATGCCAAATCAGCCCAACTGCTCTTTAGGGCTTCTCTACCCTCCACATAATCAATATTTTCCAACCCCCCAATTGGCCCTGGCAGGCAGCCTAGGCCATTTTATTTAAAGCTCGCCTCCATGGCCAAGAGGAGAGAGCTGAAAATTTTCTAAGGGATCTCTGTCAAAATTGCTTCCAGAGACTCTATAGGACCTCCTCAGTTCAAGCCCACCATTTTTTCCCTCTGGTTCCCTCTATGAGAGTTCAATTTTGAGCTTAAAGTTTTATTTGAAACCAGGACATATTTCCCCATAGCTCTACACTAAACCAAACCTTAATTAATTATGCACACACCATCCCCACAGTAAGAGTAGTTGACCCCCCATAAAAGCCCCCTCTGAAATAGCCTCTAGAATAGACTTCAATCAACACCTGAAGTTGATCTTGATTGAATTTGTACCTAGACCATTCACCAAGGCTTGGGACTTCATCTGAAGGTTCGTTGGGACCAATCGAAGCTACCACAATAATATGATTGAGGCCTCCCCTCTCAGATAAAGGTATTGAACCATAACCCTAATCCGAGTTTATTTTTATTCTCCATACATATTTACTCTATTTTATACTTTATAAACTGTATAGATGTGTTCGTCTTGAGTAGATGAAGGTTTAAGAACAAACCCCATGCGATTTGGTTGAGTCTAAGCCAAGATCTTATGGTTTTAGTGTGAACGACTCACGGGTTAGGTCACTTAGGGATGACAACGGAGAGCCGTTCGATCACACGTGTATCGAATGGACGAAGGAGATCAAGCCGGACAGATCCATGGCGCATAAAGCGCGGTCTGCGTGGAGGCTATGTGGCTGGTGGCGTCGAATGGAGGAGCGACGCGTGGAGCCTTTTGAGCGGACAAGGATGAGTTGGCGCCGCGTGGATAAGTAGAAAAATAAGAATTTTTGAATTATTTTAAATGCCTAAGCTTCAAAAATCCTTATCTTTCTCTAGAAAAATCATTAAAAAAATCTTTTTGCTCAGTGAACAGAGGAAAATAATGTGGACTAAAAATAAAAATTATTTTCTCACTCTCTGATTTTTAATTAATTAAATACCCTCTGTGGTATTTTAATTCTTCATGGCTTAAAGCATTTCACCATGGCTTAAAATTTTAAGGGTTTGTTCGTCATGACAGAGGCCATTTCTTCTGATTTTTCCAAGATCAGAGGGCATCTCTATGCTTCTAACCTTAATTTTCAAGCTAAGCTGACCATTTTGGCTTATTTTAATTATGTAAATCAAAATATCACTTGAAAAATCATGAGAACAATTTTAGTAGGTCTCCTGTGGTCAGAGAAATCTAGGAAAAATATTTTGATGCTTTGAATAATTTTGTGAATTTTCATACTTAGTTAAATGTAAATACCTTATATTAATTTGTATAAATTAAATACATATCAAAAATTAACAAAATCAACAACACATTGTTCATAAAAATATTTTTTTTCTAAATTAAAAATAAATTTTAAAAACTTAAAAAAATGAATTTTTCATATTTTCTCACTAAAACAATTATATTAAATAAATTTAAAATCACAAAAATACAACATTTAATTCTATAAGTTTTCTAAACTTATAGGAGCTAATAAAAGCATAAAAATAATTTTTGTAATTAAAATATTATTTTCTATTTAAATAAATCATGAAAATTGATCTAAAATTAAATAATAAAAATAGAAATTTGATTCAAAAAATCATGAAATTTTGTCTAAGTGTTTCTCAGACCTTAGAAAACCTCTGATAATTTTTTCGTAAATATAAATTTTATTTTGGATAATTAAATAAATTAAGTTTGAAAATCTTATTTTGTAAATTTAAATAATTATCTAAATTAAATCAAATTTTGAGAGGTCCACATATCCTCCTCTAACATTTTAATTACCTCATGGATATAATCCTCAAATCCATTTGAGTCGTGTTTAAGGAGTTATGAGGTAAAGTCCCCCAAGGGCAAGGTAGTCATTTTGGACATTGACGCCTTAATCAAAATTTAGGGTTAACCAGGGATAAATGGGTAACCTTGATCCTAATAAACATGTTTGGATGATTGAAATACAATGGGATTATAAGGTAGAAAATCACTCACCACCTTTGCACAACATCAACAGATAATAATCTCCCCCAATCTTCATGACTTAGAAGTTAACTAATATCAAAAGTTTCTTGAGTGAGAGGCTTAAGCTAAAAGGATGATAATTTACTTTCCTTAAGCCCAAAATTGGTGATAATGTGATCTTTAAATGAAAATACATGTCATTTAAGCTAAAATCTTAACCTCCACCAAATTCCCCATTATGATTGCTGAGGGCTTGGTAGTAACCTAGGCTCAATATCTAAGCTCAATTGATTTGATTTAGAAGATAATTGGGTTGATAATCAATATCTTTAAACACTCCAAGTCCAACTTTACTTGTGGGCATCACAATCTTAAATAACTCAAACTTCTCGTAGGGGCACTCACTCACATAACTCTTAAATGAAACATTAATTGATTAATCGAGTACCCTATCCTTGGGACAATTAAATTGTTAAGTTTCACTAAGCAACTGTGTAGTCACACTTCAGCCTCGGATGATTGAAGGAACAATATGATAAGTTCAAAATGAACTCGAAATAATTCAAGAGAGCCTCAAAGTAGTTTAGGGTCGTATCCCGAGCACTTTGGAATCTTTTGGATGTTCTGAAAGATAAATTGAACTTATCGTATTTTATCCTAAAATCATCTACTAGGATCTTTCGAGATTCAACTAAATCATAACTTAGGATTTGGTAGCTAAACTTTCATCTTCTCATGCAATTTAAATTCCTTGCAATAATATATACATGCCTTGCAAGTATTGACCTTTTAGGAGGTGAAAACGAGAAGACTCGCCAGGTACGCTTTTATAGTTTATAGTATTGTTTTCTCTTTTACTTTCCGCACTATACTTTCATGTTGATAAACTTGCATGTTAAATAACGATGCCACCCTGCATGAAAACTGAAACTGCTAAGATAGGCGCAAAACTAAAACCAAAATTAAAATCAACCAAGATAAAATTTACCGCCACAACATTCAAAATATAATACAACTCAAAATTTAGTCACAAATATCACCAAACAACAATTGCAACCAAATTAAGACGTCTCTATCGAATGATCGAAAATCCCTCGAAGGAGGTAATCTATGGTTGCTAACGAGGTTTCCCACGGTTTAAATGAAATTATGGAACTCATTAAGTTGAGTTTAATAAATTCATTTAGACTAAGTGAATCCAATAGAAAATAGTGATACCGGAATGAGGGAACCGTAGGATCCTAACCGGTGTCACTCTAATCAACTTTAATATGCCTCATAATATTTAAGGAACTACAACCATAGAGCCACCTGATTTGACATCATAACTTGACATACTAGAAAACTTAAACTCGTCACAACAAGGAGCTTGGAGCTGGCACGGTGGGTAGCACGACCATCTTCAATAGCAAAACATGCCTTCCCCAGCTAAACCATTCCTTCCTTAGAATTAAACAATAATCCATAAGATTTCAAGATTATTTTTCTAGCACAACATAAAACCTCACCTTATCTTTAAGCCTTTGTACAACTCTATTGTACAATCTAAGCCCTAGCTCGTCATAGGATTCCGAGGTTGTCATTTGTCGTGATTTAAATCCTTACATCTTCCAGGCTATTTGTGTGATCGTTTCACACAAATGTAAGCCCTAAAATAATAAAATTTGCAGGATGAAATATTTAAATATTTATCCTCTAAACTGAAGCCAAACAATATGATAGACTGGGAAGTCACTTAAGTTTTCCTCCTGATCTATGACATCCCCTAGTTCTTCCTCATTTGGATTTTACAATAAAATATTCCAAATTTGAGTCATTCCCATTTCATACATCTTTGTCCGATTTCGTTGAAAAGTCATATTCTTTTGACCTCTTTAAAGATAATATTTCCTTATTTTTATCGAGATTTTTCTGAGGTGACTTCGGTTATCTAAGATGTAATTAACTATAGGGGTTTGCCCTTATAAGAAGCTTGTCTAAACCCAGNGTAATCAACTTTAACATGACCCCATAAAATTTAAAGAACTTCAACCATAGAGCTGCCTGATTTGATATTATAACTTAACACACTAGAAAACTCAAACTTGTCGCAGCAAGGAGCTTGGAGCTAGCATGGTGGGCAGCACGACCTTCTTTGACAACAAAACTTATCTTCCCCAGCTAAACCAATCTTCTTTCCTTAGATATAAAAAATAAAGCCATAGGACTTCGAGGTTTCTTGCTTATGCAACATAAATCCTCACCTTATCTTTAGGACTTTGTANTTACGGTTGCTAACGAGGCTTCCCAAGATTTAAATGAAATTATGGAACTCATTAAGTTGAGTTTAGTAAAAGAAAATAGTGGTGCCGGAACGAGGGAACCATAGGATCCTAACCGATGTCGCTCTAATCAGAAAATTGTGGTGCTGGAACGAGGGAACCGTAGGATCCTAACTGGTTTCACTCTAATCAACTTTAATATGCACTCATAAAATTTAAACAACATCAACCATAGGGCCACCTGATTTGATATTATTACTTGACACACTAGAAAACAAAAACTCATCATGGCAAGGAACTTTGAGCTAGTATGGTGGGCAGCACGGTCATCTTCAACAGCAAAACCTGGCTTCCCCAGCTAAACCAATCTTCCTTTCTTAGACTTAAACGACAAAGCCATAGGATTTTAAGGTTGCTTGCTTAGGCAATGTAAATCCTCACCTTATCTTTAGGCCTTTGTATAACTGTGTTATACAATATAAGCCCTAACTAGTCTTAGGATTCCAAGGTTGTCGTTTGTCACGACCTAAATCCTCACATCTNACTTCCCATAGTCTAAATGAAATTATGGAACTCATTAAATTGAGTTTAGTAAGTTCATTTAGACTAGGTAAATCCAATAGAAAATAGTGGTGCAGGAACGAGGGAACCGTGGGATCCTAACCGGTGTCGATCTAATCAAATTTAACATGCCCCCCATAAAATTTAAAGAGCTTCAACCATAGGGCCACCTGATTTAACATCTTAACTTGACACACTTGAAAACTCAAACTCGTCGGGGCAAGGAGCTTGGAGCTAGCATGGTGGGCAACACGACCATCTTTAACAACAAAATCCGTCTTCCCCAACTAAACCAATCTTCCTTACTTAGACTTAAACAACAAAGCCATAGGACTTTGATGTTGCTTGCTTATGCAACGTAAATCCTCATCTTATCTNTTACCGGAACGAGGGAACTGCAGGATCCTAACCGGTGTCACTCTAATCAACTTTAATATGCCCCCATAAAATTTAAATCACTTCAACCATAGGGCCACCTGATTTGACATCATAACTTAACACACTAGATAACTCAAACTCGTTGTGGCAAGGAGCTTGGAGCTAGCATGGTTGGTAGCACGGCCATCTTTAACAGCAAAACCTGTCTTCCCCAACTAAACCAATCTTCCATCCTTAAATATAAACAACAAAGTCATAATGCTTCGAGGTTGCTTGCTTATGCAACATAAATCCTCACCTTATTTTTAGGCATTAGTATAGCCCTGCTATACAATATAAGCCTTAACTCGTCTTAGGATTCTGAGGTTGTCGTTTTGTGTGATAGTTTCACACGAATGTAAGCCCTAACTAATAAAATTGGCAGGATGAAACACCTAAATATTTCTCCTCAAAACTAAAGACAAACATTAGGATAGCTTGGGAAGTCACCGGAGTTCTCCTCTGGATCCATGCCATCCCCTAGTAAACATTAGGATAACCTGGGAAGTCATCGAGGTTCTTCTTTGGATCTATGACATCCTCTAGTTCTTCCTCCTTTGGATTCTACAATAAATGTTCCAAATTCGAACCAATCCATTTTCACACCTCTTTGTNCCAAATTTAAACCAATCACCTTTCAAACCTCTACGTCCGATCTCATTGAAAAGTCCTACCCTTTGAATCTCCTTGAAGATAATATTTTCTATTTTTTATCGAGAGTCTTCTTAGGTGACTTTGGTCATTTAAGATGTAATTAACTATATGGGCTTGCCCTTATAGTTTCTTAGGTGACTTTGGTCATTTAAGATGTAATTAACTATATGGGCTTGCCCTTATAGGAAGTTTTCTGAACCCAACTTAATATAAACTCTATTTAATTTTTTATATCAAATAGGGGAACTTGTCGGCAAATACAAAGGTTTCGCAGACCAAACGGATGTCATATATTCCTTAGCTTATTTGATCGAGCCTCATCCTCAAGTCTTGTGTTTATTCTTCGAAATAGATATAGGATTTGAGGTACAACGCTCTTTCATTTAGACAATAAAAAAAATATGGGGCCAGTTTAATTTCATATTTTTCTAAAACTAAATATATATGTAAATTAAAATACCCTTGTGAAGCGGGCAATGAAATTTCAATTCCGGTTACCGACAACTTCTTACGGGTAACTACTTCAACCAAAAATAGCGCTGACAGCTTCTGGCAACTCCGCTGGGGACAAGCTTTTCTTTCCATATAAATCAAGAAATATTATCTTTGCATAATGGTAATGTGTCCATGTCCCTCTTGGACCAAATTATCCTTCTTCCGTTGGCATACTTTACCCATTTTTGTCTTGGGAAAGTACAGCTAACTCCTTGGATTTCAGGACTGGCTGTTCAACTATCTTTGAACAGAGGGGTTTAGAAGGCCATTAAGGTCTTTTAAAATTTTCATGTGGGGTTGGACCCCCAATAGGTGTGTCTGTGGACTAGTTCCACCTGGGCATTTTCTGCCACTAAATGGGTTCCGTACTGGTCCAAAATCACTTCACATCTCCCTTCCAAATTTGATTTGCTACTTTAAAAATTAAACCAAATCGTGTTGTGTTGCGCGCACTTTGAAGTTTTCTTACCTTAATTAAATTTTACACCTCTCAATTTTTCTTAAACAAGATTTTAAAATACCCATAAATTAAGACCTACCCGGTCTATAGATCAACCTCTACTTTCAGTGCTTGCACTAAAAATTACGAGGTTTTTGGCCTTATAGCTAATCATGAAACTTTCTGTTTTCAAGCCTGCTGTAATGGCCTACCCAACGCTGACCTTTTCCTGCAACCTGCCAATGAGCCACGAAGCCCGTTATCTCGCTCCTACCATCAAATTTGGAGCCAGATTTGAAGATCTTGAGGTCATCCTTGGGAAAGCCCCGTTTGTGGTAATGAAGATCGCTGCACCGGAAATACAGGAGCCATCTGTAGAATTCAGCCTGAACTTCCTTCAAGACTTCCTTGCTTGAAAGAAGTCTAAAACTAGTGTCGTCACGGCACCCGCCAAACCTGCTATCCCCGTTGCTGCTAAGGAGAAAAAAGTGATGAATATTGAGGATCCGATTGAGGGATTAACTGTCCCACTAACCGTGTTTGAAATTGGATCAAGTTTAAGTATTGTACTGCTGACCAAAAATTAGAAGAGGAATCACAACAGAAGGGTTCGGAGGGCCATCAAAGCCCAGGCTCCCAAGGAGACACCCATTGTGGAGGAGCCTCATCAAGTTGAAGAAGTGTTACCAAAAATTTATCCACTCCTATAAGGGAGTAGATTCCATCCTCTGACGGATACCGATGGATATCAGAGTATCCAGAGAATCGTTGCCGCCTTACCACCACTTCGTGTACATGATGAGAAAGGAAAGAAATTCACTCCTATCATTCGAGTTAGTGATCTTTTCAGAAGGCTAGCTACTAAAGAAGGATATTCAGTTAGTGAGTTGCATAAACCAGTGGGAAATGCAATTTCCCCTCACATGAAGAAGGAAATTTTGAAAGGCGTCAAGTCCGCCAGAAAATCTCACAAGACAGCTGGGGTGTCACCTACTCGCATCCCCGTTTTGTTCTGTTTAGGGAACAGATTTGATACCGCAGTAGTTATTACTGATTATACCGCCTTGAAGACCGTAGTCTATCGATCGGTTAAGTCGAGATCGGGTCCGAAAATCTTACCCGTCACGCATCATGGAGATATTCCTACAATCCCAAAGGTAAAGACAAGACGATTACCTGACACTATAGTTATTCTACACCACGGGGAGCATACTTTCCCTTAACATATTGATGTTTCTACTAAGACACTACTTCCTGAGACATCATCATCGAAAAAGAAAAGCTATGGGTACCCAAGATTGCTGCACTGATACAGTTCAGTGAACCCGCGGGACATGGACTAAAACCAGGGTCTGAAATATCTGACATCGTCGCAACAATAGCCAACGAGATGGAGGAGAAAGTAGAGGGTGTCCATCAAGGTCCTCCAGATCTTAAAGAAATCAAGTAATTAATAATTGAAGAGAAAGTTGAGAAACTCAGGATCGAGATTTTTGAGTTAGCTCGAGAACACAGAGTTTCCGTTGATAGTAATGATGAAGATTTTGATTAAAATGATTACTTGGAGGAATATTTCATGGATGTCCATGTAATGGAGACAAGAGCCGCCACATCTACGTGCAAGGCTCAACCTCACTCTAAAGAGAATGTTGTAGATGAGTTGCGTAGGGTTTCCTCCTAAGGGATGATAAAGTTAGTCTACTAGAGAAAAGAATAGAAGAGATGACCGCAGCCATGACCGCTATGGCCACCATTCAGGGGCAATCACAAGCACCTCAATTAGCTTCTCCAGAGATCAACCAGCCAGACAGATGAAAGAAGAGAGGTTGCTTTAGCAAATAGAGACGAGCAACATAGAAAGGATTCCCCATCAGGTACTATACCAGAAAAGTAATTCAAGCAAATGGTTCAACAAGTGCGGGACACATTAACCCAATCTAAGGGTGGTACATTTGTTCTAAAGGGTAAACCTTACTCGGATGAATTTGATGTCGTGCCTTTCCTCAAGAGTTTTGTGGCCCCAAACTTTAAGGTATTTGATTGGACTGGGAATCCCAGACAGCATATAACACATTTCCGAGCCAGCTGTGGCAACACAAGAAATAGTGAAGCTCTACTCTTCCAACAGTTCTTCAGCAGCTTGTCAGGAATTACTTTTGACTAGTATGCTAACTTTGCCAACAGGTCAGTTAAAACATTTTCCAAGTTAGAACAGTTATTTGAAAAAATATTTGCCGGGGCACAACATCATGTATCTATTGGAGAGCTCATGATGGAAAAATAAAAGCCTAGCAAAACTTTTGTGGACTATATTTTGAGGTGGAGAAACCTTAGCATGAAATGTGAACCTCAGCTACAGGAACATTATGCAATTGAAATTCTACTCAAGAGCATTCATGGGTGAGTAGCTTTCATGCTCAAGGGACTCACCATCAAATCCTTTAAGAAGTTACTCAGTAAAGCCAACAGTCTTCAAGAGGAAATTAAGTAAATGGAGCCACACGAGAAGGCTACGGTGACCAGAGTGTTTGAAAAGAAATCAGGAGTAGTGGCGACCATCGATAAAAGAAAGCAGCCGATAAAGATATATGCAGAAGAGCATCGCCAATCTTCATCACAGTACGCTCAGAAACAGAATAGTCAATCCAACCAGCGACCGCTTTAAGAAGGATCACCATGACCATGAGATAAGAAAATGTCCCTGTTAAAACGACATAAAATGGTGTATTCTTTTAAAGATGAAGCTATAACTAAAATATTAAGAAGTTTGATGAAGAAGCCAGAGTTCAAACTACCAAATTAGATGGAAGGGCCCAGTCATATGCCCTCCATGGTAGCTACACCAACTAGAGGCCTAGTAGCTGCCAATAACTAGCAACTGCCAAGTACTTCGCTTTTTGCAGGACGCAACGCAGGAACGCCAGCCGCAAGGAGTAGAGGGATTTTCTACTACAAAACGCAGATGTCAGAGAGAGAAACATCTTACTCACCTGTATTCTTGAGGGGCATATGTATGATCCAGACATGAAAGAAACTTCTTCCAGCCTACCCACCATAGATGAAGAACAGGGGTTCGTTGTAGAGTCAGATACACTTTTAGTTTCAGATGTTTTATGCAAGGGTTGCCCGAAGTGCAACGCTGAAACATCGGTAGGGACATTAGCCACAGGGGCATTTGTAGAATTCCCGGATTGCAATGTTCTACATTTACAACGTTTCAGTACATTGGAAGAGTATACCTTCAGCGCCGATGGGTCTCAGACTTCAGATTTTATGATGGATGAGCCATACATCCCACTGGGGACAGATCAGTATGTATCATGGAGCCCAAGGTCGTACATCCCACTAGATGTCGAGTCTCGTATTCCAGATTAGCCAGCGCCAGTTTGGGTTCCTGCCAATGTTCAGAGGGAGGAACGACCGTGACATCCTCTAGTTCTCCTTCTTTTGCTTCCAAAATACAATGTTTCAAATTTGAGACAATCCCCTTTCACACCTCTTTGTCTGATCTCTTTGAAAAGTCCTATCTTTTAGAATTCCCTAAAAATAATATCCTCTGATTTTTATCGAGAGTTTTCTTAGGTAACTTCGGTTATCAAAGAAGTAATTAACTATAAAGGCTTGTCTTTATAGGAAACTTTCAAGAACCCAGCTTAATGTAAACTCTATTTAATTTTTTATATTAAATAGGGGAACTTGTCGACTTATAAAAAAATGGTTTCGCTGACCAAACAAATGTCATACATTTCTTAGTTTAATTGATTGAGCGTCATTTCAAGTTATGCGTTTATCTTTCGAGATAGATACATAGCTTAAGGTGTGATGCTCTTTCATTTAAACTATGAAAGATATAGGATTAGTTTGATTTCATATTTTTCTAAACTAGAAATATATATATATATATATATATANTGCCAAGTCAAAATTGATTAAACGAGGATTAGAAAAATAAACATAATTATATCAAACATCCTTGAAACACCACTAAGCCCAATTATGAGGATTAGAGAAATAAATATAACTAAATCAAACATCCTTGAAACACCACTAAGCCCAATTAGGTTTAAAAATTTTGCTAAGTGTTCAAATTACACTAACTTGCCTCTTTAAGGGTCTTCACCCACATTAAGTGTTCAAATTATACTAACTTGCCCACTTAAGGGTCTTCACCCACATAATTTTCAAAATTAAATGATAAATGATAATTACCCCTTTCTTAGGGATAATTGAGACATCAATGTTCACTGAGCATTAAGGATATTTACAAGATGAACCATTAAGCAAAATGATAAGTTTAAACGGACTCGAGGCTTTTCACCAGTTGGTGAGGGAGAGGCATGGACCTGTTTCCCCCTCTTAACTGGTTGGATACCTCAGACGCTTATTAAACTTAAAATTCTTTGCTTAAAGAAATCATCCTTAATTAAACTTTTAAGGAATCACCATAATATGACGTAGGATTAGGAAAATTTTGCCTTTCCTGCTCTTCTTAAACTGTTTTAACATGCATTTTAAGTTTCAGGTGGGTGGAACCACCAGAACTTACCTTTTCTGCTCTTCATAAATTTCCTTAACATGCATTTTAAGTTTCAGGTGGTGGAACGTACTTTCCTGCTCTTCATAAACTGCCTTAACATGCATTTTAAGTTTCAGGTGGTGGAACGAGAATTCGCCAGGTACGCTTTTACAGTTTATAGTACCGTCTTTCTTCTGCCTTTTCCTTACATGTTCCATGCCTGCTCTTCATAAACTATCTTAACATGCATTTTAAGTTTCAGGTGGTGGAACGAGAAGACTCGTGTACACTTTTACAGTTCTTTAGCGTTGCTTTTCTTGTACTTTCATACTATACTTTTATACCTGCAAATTTGCATGCTAAACAATGATCTNGACCACAGCTTCTTACGGGCGACCCCCAAACATAACTCTTTTTAGCTGTCGACACATAGGTGAAACATCATCTCCCTAGTTTATGCCCATCACCTGGAAATAATTTGATTTTGATTAACACCCAAATCTTGATGATATAGCAAATTATAATTTTATTCTTATTATGGAAATGTGACAAGTTGGTTTCTACCTTTTATCCATTATGTTTCAATCATCCAAACATATTCATTAGGATCAAAATTACCCATTTCCCCTTTGATTAATCCTAAATTTTGATTGAGGTACCAAAATCTAAAATTACCACTTGACCCTTAGGGCCCTCCACTTTTTAACTTAATAAGCATAATTCAAATGACTTTGAAATTTTAGAGTACCCTGTCCATGGGTTGATTAAGATATCAGAGGAGAAAATGAGGTTTTTCCAAAATTTAATTTAATTTAGATGATTATTTTAACTTAAAAAATAAGATTTTTAAATTTAATTTATATAATTAATCAAGATAAAAAATTTTATTTATGAGAAAATTATTAGAGGTTCCCTTAGGTTAGAGAAAAAATTAGGCAAAATTCCATGATTTTTCAAAACATTAATATCAAAATAAATGTTTTAATCAATCAGGAAAAATGATTTAATTGTAATTTTTTTATATTTTTATTAAACCCCTTTGAATTCAAAGAACTCAGAGAAGTAAATTTTATATTTTTATGTTTTTTAATTTATTTATTACAATTATTTTAATGAGAAAAAATCAAGGAAAAGTCATTTTAAGCATTTAAAATTCTTTTCTTAACTTAGGAAAATTAGGAAAAATATTTTTAATCAGTCCCAGGTGATTAAGAAACCATTAGGAACATTTTGAAATAAATTGGTATTTTTGGAAATTCTTAATTATTTTAATTAATTTTTAATTTAAAATATAGTTGAAAAGCCAAGTATTTTATCAGAAATTATTTTTATTTTTTCTAAGTGCCCCTGTTCACAAGGAACTCAGAAAAGCACTTTTCATAATTTTCCTATATGTATTTAATTTTAATATAATTATTTTAATAAAAAAATACAATGTTTCTTAAGAAATTAACTTTAGTGCTTAATGTTAATCAAATAATTTTTAAATTTTTATAGTGGGTTAACATGATTTTTACACACAATGTGGAAATGATTTTCTTAGTTTTTGGTTAGTATTTAATTTACATAAATTAAAGTAGAGTATACACATATAATTAACTATAGAAATGTATAAAATTATTCAAGTCATCACAATATTTTTCCTAAGCTCCCCTGCCATAAGAAATCTACTAAATTTGAACCATTAATTTTCCAAGTGATATTTCAATTTATATAATAATTTAAGCCAAAATAGTCATCTTAGCTTGAAAATTAGGTTTAGGAGCACAAAGATGTCCTCTGACCTTGAAAAATTAGAGAACATAGCCTCTGTCATGAAGAAGAAACCCTCAAAATTTCAAGCTATAGTGAGCAATGCTTAGCCATAATGAATTGAAATACCACATAGAGTGTTTAATTAATTAAAAATTAAAGATTAAGCAAACAATTTTTATTTTTGTCCACATTATTCTCCTATGTTCACTGAGCAAGAGGGTATTGTTAATTTATTTTTGTCATTTTTTCATGCAAAGTTATGATTTCTCAAAGATCTGAGATTTGAATAAATCAAATAAATCCAAATTTTTCTACTTAAACAAGTCAGTGCCACCTGATACACAAAAAATATATGCATTTTTAGACCCATATTTTATACCTATTTTTGATTATATTGCACTTTAATGGAAGGTATTTTGATGTTTTCTTGCAGGTTGTTGATTTTTAGGGTTTAAGGCAAAAAAGAAAGAAAAAAAGATGAAATTTGGAGTCAAAATAACATTTTTGAAGAAATACTCAGCGCCGACAGCACCGAGGGCATGCTGCCGAAGAAAAAGTTAATGCCGAGATTTTTTACTTAGCGCTGATAACGGCAGACCAGCGCTGATGGCGCCAAAGGCGGTGCAGACCCCATTTTTGGAAGGTTCGATGCATTTGGAAGATTTTTTGAAGAGTTTCTGGAGGCAGCTCTTGGAGAACCGACCTTGGGCTCTATTTGGGGCCGAATTTCATCAGAAAAAGTGCTCCTCTACGTTTTTCACTCCTTTACTTTCATTTTTTTGCACAACATCATTCCATTCCACTTCCATATTGGAGTCAATTAGTGATTTTGTTTTCATAGTTTAGAGTTTTGTGTTGAGATTTAGTGTGAAACTTTCTGTAAGAGTGTTGAAAAAGGAGAAAAGTGAGAGATATCTTCTTCCTGCATTTCTAAGTAAAGGCTACAAAGGATTTGCTTTGAGAAAGAGTTTTCAGATAAGTATTGTTTGTTTAACAGTGTTGTATGAAATTTCTTTTATATATGAATTTGTGTTTTGTTATTTCTTTTTCATGAAGTCTGAGTAGTTCCTTCTATCATTCTCCCTACTTTGAGATATGATGAAATAAAGAGATAATATGAATGTGCCAATATTAAATTATAAAACAAATTGTGATGATTTTTCAACTCTGAACTTAATTTACTTTTCAATCTGGCCAATTGAATTGTTAAAATGTGTTGTGAAACATATGATCCGGGAAATTGAGTATGAGTTCTACAACAGAGTAAGGATCATATTTAATTCCATGAAGGATAACATCGTTTATGAAGTTAAGTGCAAATAAATAGGGAAATATTCTTTGTTGGGTGTAGAATTGGAGAACATTTAGGGTNTTAGAGTCGCCTACCCGAGTTCCCGTCTGGCTCCGTTTGGGAAACCGAGTTGATACTATTATGGTCACCACCGGTCATACCACCACAAGAACCACAGGTTGCCGGCCGATTAAGTCAAGATTGGGTCCGAGGAGCTTACCCATCATTCCTGCAATCATGGAAAGAAAGACAAGACGATTACCCGACACTGTAGTCAGTCTACACCATGGGGAGCATACCTTCCCTCAACATACCAATGTATCTACTAAGACGCCCCATCCTGAGGCATCAACTTTAAAAAGAAAGAAGGTATGGATACCAAAGGTCGCTGCACCGATACAGTCCAGTGAGTCTGCAAGACAGAAAGCAAAACCAGTGCCTAAAATATCTGACATCGTCGCGATAATAGCCAGCGAGATGGAGGAACAAGTTGAGGATTTCCATCAGGGTCCTCCAGATCTTAAAGAAATCAAGAATCGATAATTGAAGAAAAAGTTGAGAAACCAGAATCGAGATTTCTGAGTTAGCTCAAGAACACGGAGTTTCCGTCAATAGTGACAATGAGGATTTGGCTCGAGAACACAGAGTTTCCGTCGATAGTAACAATGAGGAATTTGATTACAATGATTACTTGGAGGAAGATTTCATGGATGTCCATGTGATGAAACCAGAGCTACCACATCTGCGTGCGAGGCTCAACCTCACACTAAAGAGAACGCCGTAGATGAGCTGCGTAGGGTTTTCCTCCTCAGGGATCAACAAGTTGTTCTACTAGAGGAAAGGATAGAAGAAATGACTGCAGCTATGACCGCCATGGCCACCATTCAGGGGCAATCACAAGCACCAAGATTGGCTTCTCCAGAGGTTAACCAGCCAGAAATCATACACATCACAGAAGAAAGAAGGGAGGCTACTTTGATAGAGAAAGAAGAAAAACTGAAGAAGGATTCTCCATCAAGTGCCATGCCAGAAAAAGAGTTCAAGCAAATGGTTGAACAAGTGCGGGACGCCTTAGCCCAGTCCAAGGGCGGTGCATCAATTTTAAAGGGTAGACCTTATCCGAAGGAATTTGACGCCTTTCCTTTCCTTAAGGGCTATGTAACCCCAAACTTTAAGATATTCGATGGGATTGGAAATCCCAAACAACACATAGCACATTTTCGAGCCAATTGTGGAAACACAAGGAATAACGAAGCTCTACTCTGCCAGCAGTTTGTTAATAGCTTGTCAGGGATCGCTTTTAACTGGTACACTGACCTGCCCAACGGGTCAGTTAAAACATTTTCTGAGTTGGAACAGTTATTTGTGAATAGATTTGCTGGGGTGTAGCATCATGTGTCTATTGGAGAACTCATGATGGAGAAGCAGAAGCCTAGTGAAACCTTGACGGACTATTTTTTGAAGTGGAGAAACCTTAGCATGAAATGTGAACCTCAGTTATAGGAACATCAATCGATTGAGATTCTACTCAAAAGCATTCATGGACCAGTAACTTTCATGCTTAAGGGACTCACCATCAATTCCTTCGAGAAGCTGCTCAATAAAGCCAGCAGTCTACAAGAAGAAATGAAGCACATGGAGCCACATGAAAAGGCTAAGGTGAGAGAAGCTACTCAGTAAATCCAGCAGTCTTCAAGAAGAAATGAAGCACATGGAGCCGCATGAAAAGGCTAAGGTGACCAGAGTGTTCGAAAAGAAATCAGGAGTAGTCACAACTGTTGACAAAGGAAAGCAGCCGATAAAGATATATGCAGAAGATCATCGTCAGTCTTCATCACTGAAGCACATGGAGCCACACGAAAAGGCTAAGGTGACCAGAGTATTCGAAAAGAAATCAGGGATAGTCGCAACTGTCGACAAAGGAAAGCAGCCGATAAAGATATATGCAGAAGATCATCGTCAGTCTTCGTCACAGTACTCTCAGAAACGAAGCAGTCAATCCAACCAACGGCTGTCTCAGGAGGGATCACCTCGAACAACGGGTAAAAGAATATCCCTGTTAGAGCAACAAAAAGTTGTTTACTCCTTCAAAGATGAAGTTGTGCCTAAAATATTCAAAAGCTTGATGAAGAAACCAGAATTCAAACTTCCTGTTCCAAAGAAACCTGAAGAGATGGATAAGAAGAATGAACCAAATTATTGTCCGTACCACTGATTGCTTGGGCATACTATAGACAAGTGTTTTGTCTTTAAAGACTGGCTCGAGAAGAACCTCAAGGAAGAGAATATAAATCCCGAAGGAGTATTTGAGAGAACCTGAAAAAGGTTTCATAAACATGGTTTCAGCTGAGTCAATCTCCCCGATTGATCCATATGTCGGAACGGATGGATGGAGTACAACTTGGGATGAACTCAAAAGGGTCCTCGATCAAGTGCAGGATTCATCGAAGCAAGCTTCTACAAATACTGAAGAAGGATGGAATGAAGTATGGAGCAGACCATCCAAGAAGATACTAAACAAGCTACAGTCTGCATCAAAACAAGCCTCCATTCAGAGTCTGCAGCATACCGAGCCCGAGATGAAGATTTCACCAGAAAATCCGTCATTGTTCAAAATGAAGAACAAGAAAAAGAAAAGCTTCACTACCAAGACCGATAGCACGGGGGTAGGATAGGGGCTGCCTCTACTAGATTGGTTGTCTCAAATTCGGGGAAGAAAGTCCTTCGAACCCCAAACTTCGTATGATTATCTTTTTGTCCCTCCGGGGTCTTATGAATGTAATGGTTGTGATTTCGGCTATGTTTTGACTATTTATGGTAATAACATGACTGATTATAACCAAGATAGTTGCAATCTCGATCCCCAAAATGATCCTCAAATCGTACTTGAGTCCGATGAACTTGTTGTCAAGTTTAAAAAAGACATCAACGATAGTGCTTGCGACGACACCGATAACGAAGAGCCAACTCTCGAGCGTCATGGTACACCGCTAGCCATAAACTTAGATCTCTCCGACGAAAAGGAAAAGACACCTAAAGATTCAATAATGATATCTCAAGAAGAAGAAGTCACAAAAGCCAACTTGAGGAGCGGGAAAGTGTTACCACCAAGAACAGCTCCAGTAGACAAAGGAAAACAGATAATGACTTGAGAAGAGATACCCCCACCTCCGCCAGTGGAAGAACACGCATAACCAAGACAAAATCGGAGGATCATACAAAGTAGATTACAACGTGCTAGCTCATCTTAGGAAGTTGCCTGCCGACTAAGCATCTACGATGCTCTGATAGATAGCTCATCTTAGGAAGTTGCCTGCTCGACTAAGCATCTACGACGCTCTGATCCTGTCAAAGGTCTCTGGTTAAAACTTTGCTTGATCCAGAAATTTACTTAGCTTAGTTGGCTAGCACATCCTCAGATGAAGTTTGCTAGTTGACAGAACAGTCAGGGGTAACCTTTACAGATGAAGACTTGCTGCTCGGTACCGCCGACCACAACCGTCCACTCTANTCTCCAAAGAAGACTGTCTTCTCGCGCGAAATTTTGAAAAACAAAGATAAAGATTTAGAAGGATCACAAAAATAAGGCCATACAACTCCGCTTAAACAACCTTCTACCACTCCCCTACGACGAGTTGGTGGAGGTTCTTCTAGTTCACGCACCCAAGGTCGAGGTTGGGGACGCGGACGAGGAAAGATCAATTTAATTGTTGAACGGACTAGGCCAACTATCAACATTGGTGATGAAGACAATTTTGAAGATGAGGTAATGATGACAAAACAGAAGAAGCCTCAGTACGAGATATCCCTAGAAGATACAAAGAGAAAAGAATATAAAATAATGTATGATCGGATAAATCACTATGTGAATACTATGACCCTCACTTCGATTCTTCCTCAAAAGGTTGAGAGTTTGGAGGTCAAGGAAGTCCGTAGAGTTGGTTCAAAGCCGATCAAATTTTACCGCGCTTATACCTCTCCCGAGGTTGAAAAACATGTAAATTTAAATGTTGATTCTAATGAATTAATGGAATTGCCTTTTGGTTACTTTTTGCCTTGTGTTCAAAAGTTAATTCAACAGGTACACTTACCAAAACAAATGCCAAAAGATAAATTTCAACTTTTTGAAAACCTATGGAATGGTACTGGGACATTTACCTAAACAAAGGCTAAAAGATAAATTTCAACTCTTTGAAAAATTATGGAATACTAAAAGATGAACTCCAAATTCAAAAGAAGGTCTCGGATTTGGTACAGTGGAACCAGTCGATGATTCTGAATTTTGCATGGTTGTTACTAGTAAGTCAGAACAGGATTGTCTCGATATAGAGGATGACTCTACTGATCAACCGATAGAAGATGCTCCCCAGAATTTGAGGAAGAAATTAAATCCATTATCGATGAAAGAGATTAACCTCGAGACTGAAGAACGACCCCGACCTACATTTATAAGCTCTTTACTTGATGACAAAGAGTATGCAAAACTAGTCAAACTACTAGCAGAATTCAAAGATTGCTTCGCGTGGAGCTACGAAGAAATGCCAGGACTGTCAGCGGAGGTTGCAGTCCATAAACTTGGGGTGGACAAGAATGTAACCCCAGTGAAAGAAGCTCCCAGGAGAATGCGCCTCGAAATAGATCAACAAGTCATCGCCGAGGTAAAGAAATTGATAGACGCCANGAATTTAGGGACTAAACACTGAGATTAGCCAATGATTTTCTATGCACTGTATCAGGGTATCTCTTATTTGGGACAATACATATTATAAACATTTATCTCATCTCATTTTACCATAGCCTCATTGTAGTGGGAAAGATGCTTTTTCACATAAGAATCTTCGTTACATAAACATAGTTAATAGATTAGTATTTACTATTTTATATTTTGTATATTTATTTGATAATAGTTTAGAAATTTAATTTTGATTACATCTCAACAATTGAAATCAGTGACAGTGATTTCAATTCACTTTTTGTGAATTTCCTAGCAAATTTGTCATTTCCAATTTAAACCTTTCCCATAAGATTAATACTTGGGGCTTAAATAGAAAGTCCATTATTAATTGATAATGATACGTATACTTACGTAGAATCTGAATATTAATTGATTATATTTAATTAAGTTTTATACAATCTAACGCAAAAAAAAGTCGGATCAAGTTTTTGGCGTCGTTGCATGAGGAAGGTAACTGTTCAATTAAATAGTTTTGATAAATTAAGAAATTTGGAGAAAATATATATACCATAAAAAAATATTATCATTAAAAATAAAAAAAAAATTAAAAAGCAAAAATCCAAAAGGAAACATTTTTATTAGAGTGTTTTACTTTGCTTGCTATATTTGTTTATGTGAAATATTGGATATGAAGGTTTAGTACCTTACGATTCAGAATTAGAACGTGCTTTTAGAAAAATTCAAAAAAAATAAAGAGAAATTAAAAATTTTCAAGAAATGATGAATAACCTAGATAATCCAATAAATAAAAATCGACAAAGACCTTTAAAAGATTATGCGAATCCGTCACTTGACTATTCAAAATCCAGATGTTGCTGCTAATTCGTTTGAGCTTAAACCTGCTATTACTCAAATAGTAAAAAAAAACGGTTTGGAGGATCGCCTAATGATGATCCTAACTTACATTTTGCTAGTTTTCTTGAAATTTGTGCTATATTTAAATATGATAGTGTGTCTAATGATGTTGTTAGGCTTAGAATTTTTTCTTTTTCATTAAAGGATAAAGAGAAGACTTGGTTAAATTCATTAGCACCTTGATCTATTAGAACTTGGGGAGAACTATCACAAAAATTCTTGGCTAAATATTTTCCACCCTAAAAAACCGCTAAGCTTAGAAATGATATTACATCTTTTTATCAGTTTGAAGGAGAATCAATATATGAAGCCTGAGAAAGATTTAAAGATCTTCTTAGGAAATCTCCACATCATGCTTTACTAGATTGGTTAATAATTCAAACATTTTACAATGGATTAGTAGGATCACTGACATGTATTATAGTGCTGATGTGGGTGGTTCATTAATGTCAAAACCTTTTGATGAATCATATTCTTTAATTGAAGAAATGACTACTAATAATTTTTAATGACCCTCTGAAAGGATAAATCCTAAGAGAGTATGTAATATTCATGATTTTGATGCAATTTCTATTTTGATATCTCAAATTGTTGCTAATTCTAAAAAGATTGATCAAATGGGAATGAATTACTCTCAAGACCCTTAGTATTAGAGGAGAATTCACTAGGATAGATTATTGATACTCAATCATCTTATGAAACATTAAACACTATAAATAATCAAAATAACAATCCCTATTCTAAATATTTTAACCCTAGTTGGAAAAATCACCTAAATTTTAGGTTGAATAATTATAATAATTTGGTGAATCCATCCAAAAATTTGAAAATCAAGGAAATCCTAATTGTCTACTTTATTATCCTCCGGGATTTAACTCCAACCTAAACCCACATATTAAGGAAAAGAAGTTGACGATGGAAGAAGTAAGGTTGAATATGGGAAATCAAATATAGAATCAAGGGGTTGCTATTAGAAATATTGAAGATCAACTAGGACATATTGCTACTGCACTTAGTAATAGACCTTCTAGAATTCTTTCAAGTACTGTGGAAGTTAATTTAAAAGATCAAAATAAAGAGCAAATTAAAGCTATTCAATTACAAAGTGGAAAAGAAGTTGAGACAAGGATCCAAAGAGAAACTGAAGTTGATGAAAAAAAGGAAGAAATAAAAAATAATCAATAGGAAAATGAACAAACACAGAGCCCTATAGAAAAACCATTACCTCAATTTCCTCAAAGACTAAAATAGAAAATAAAGATAAACAATTTACCAAATTTTTGGAAATTCTTAAGAAGTTAATGATAAATATTTCTTTTGTTGAAGCTTTGGAACAAATGTCAAGTTATGCTAAATTTATGAAGGATGTTTTAAAAAAGAAAAGGAAGCTTACAGATCATAAGATCGTTGCACTTAATAAAAAGTGTAGTGTTATTATTAAGAAAAAGCTTCCTAACAAATTAAAAGATCCTGGTAGTTTTACTATACCTTGTGCAATTGGAGAAAAGTTTTACGAAAAAGCTTTATGTGATTTAGGAGCGAGTATCAATCTTATGCTTTTATCAATTTTTAAATGTTTAGATTTGGGAGAAATTTCCCCTACTACTGTAACTCTTCAGTAAGCTGATCGATCAATAACTTATCCAAAAGGAGTTATAGAAGATGTGCTAGTAAATATGGATAAATTTATTTTCCCTGTAGACTTTATAGTATTGGATATGGAGGAAGATAAAGAGATTCCCATTATTTTAGAGAGACCTTTTCTCACATTAGAGAGAGTTGTAATATATGTGCAAAAAGGAGAATTAATTATGAGAGTTAATGATCAAGAAGTGAAATTTAATATAGCCATAGCTATGAAATATCTTGCAATAAAAAAACATAATGAATGTTTCAGGATGGAAGTAGCTGATTATCTAAGTAATGAGCAGTTTAAGAATGAATTTGAAGATAAATTAAAGCAAGGAGAAATTTTTGATACTAAGATGAAGTAAAAGAAGAAAATTTAGGTTATATTCAGGGCAAATTTGAAGCATTAGACTTGCTGGAAAATGTTAGTAAAAATCTTATTCCTTCAAGTATTAAACCACCTAAACTTGAGTTGAAGATATTACCTGCCCATTTAAAATATGTATTTTTAGGAGAGTCATCTGCATTGCTTGTTATTATATCTTCTGAGTTAATTGAAATTCAGGAACAAAAGTTGATAGAGATCTTAAAAAAGTATAAAAATGCTTCTTGATGGACTTTAGCAGAAATTAAAGGATTTAGTCCTTCAATTTGTATGCACATAATTTTATTAGATGAACAGTATGAAACTAAAGCTGATCCTCCGAGAAGATTAAACCCAATAATGAAATAAGTTGTTAAAAAAGAGATTTTAAAGTGGTTAGATGCTGGAATTATATATCCTATTTCAGATAGTACTTGGGTAAGCCCAATTCACTGTATTCTGAAGAAAGAAAGAGTGACTTGAAGAAAATGAGAAAAATGAATTAATACCAATAAGACAAGTAACAGGTTGACAAATTTGTATTGACTATAGAAAACTAAATATGGCCACAAGAAAAGATCACTTTCCTTTGCCCTTTCTAGATCAAGTGTCGGATAGATTGGCTTGGAACAAGTACTATTGCTTTTTAGATGGATATACCAGATCTCACCAAATTCCAATTGCTCCAAAGGATTAAGAGAACAATTTTTAGAAGCACAAATGGAACATTTGCTTTTCATAGAATGCCTTTTGAACTATGTAATGCACCCTAAACATTTCAAAGATGCATGATGTCAATTTTTAACAATTTTATCGAGCATGGAGTGAAAGTTTTTATGGATGATTTTTTTGTATTTGGGACATTGTTTGAGTTATGTCTTAATAATTTAGAAAAAGCTCTGGAGATATATGAAAAAATCAACCTAGTCTTAAATTGAGAAAAATGTTAATTTATGGTTGCAGGAGGTATTGTTCTTGGGCATAAAATTTCTCAAAAAGTCATGAAAGTAGATCCTGCAATAATCTAATTTATAGAAAAATTACCAACTCCTAATAATGTTAAAGGGGTGAGAAGTTTCTAGGACATGCTGGTTTTTATAGGCGCTACATATAATTTTTTTCAAAAATAACTAAACCCCTATGCCAACTTTTAGAAAAAAGATATGAAATTTGATTTTAATGAGGAATGCATTACAACATTTGAATTTTTAAAGAAGAAATTATTCACTGCACCTATAATAGTACCACCTGACTAGGAGAAACCATTTGAAATAATGTGTGATGCTAGTGATTATACTATTGGGGCTGTATTAGGACAAAACCACGACAAAGTTTTTAAAGTTATATATTATGCTAGTAAAACTCTAAATAATGCTCAAATTAATCATACTACTACTGAAATAGAGTTATGAGCTATTGTTTATGCCTTTGATAATTTTAGATCTTATGTAATTGGAACTAAATGTATAGTACATATAGATCATTCTGTTATGAAATACTTGATGTAATAGAAGGATGCTAAACCATGATTAATTAGATGGATACTTTTATTGCAAGAGTTTGATTTTACAGTGGTAGATAGAAAAAGAAATGATAATCAAATAGCTGGTCATTTATCTAGAATAGAAATAAAAATATTAACTAATTTTGCAAATGAAATTTTAGAAAATTTCCCTGATGAACATTTATATAGTATTGATGAAATGGATGTGCCGTGGTATGCTGATACAGTAAAGATATATTGTAAGTGACATTCTTCCACCTGATATCAAGAATCTACAATTAAATAAATTTATCTATGATTTGAAAGACTATTTTTGAGATGACCCATGTTTATATAAATAATGTAAAGATTTACTTATTAGAAGATGTGTGCCTTATGAAGAAACTCAACAGATAATTGAAAGACGCCATGATTCTGAATTTGGAGGACATTTTGGAATAAATAGAACTGCATCTAAAATTTTGCAAGCTGGATTTTATTGGCGTACTATTTTTAGAGATGTTAATGAATATATTAAAACATGCGATATATGTCAATGAGTAAGAAATATTGCCAGAAGAGATGAAATGCCTCTAAATTACACATTATAAGTTGAAATTTTTGATGTGTGGGGATTAGACTTTATGGGACCATTTATACCTTCATTTGGAAATTTATATATATTACTTGTTATTGATTATATGTCTAAGTGGATTGAAGCTATTGTTGTGCCTAGATGTGACACTTAAAGTGTTTCTAAATTTTTAATTAAAAATATTTTAACAAGATTTGGAATGCCAAGAGTAATCATTACTAATGGAGGATCTCATTTTAGGAATAAGAGAATTGAAATATTAATCAAGAAATATAATATAATGCATAGATTCTCTACTGCTTATCATCCTCAAACTAGTGGTCTAGCAGAAATATCCAATCGTGAAATTAAATGCATTTTAGAAAAAGCAGTAAATCCTTATAAATTGAGTTGGTCTGCTAGACTAGATATTCTGACATACAAAACTGCCTAAAAAACTCCTATAGGAATGTCCTCATATAGATTGAATTTTGGAAAAAAACATGCCATTTACTTGTAGAATTGGAACATAAAGCATTTTGGGCTATTAACAAATTTAATTTGCAACTTAATGAACTTGAGGAGATTATAAATGAAGCATATGATAATGCAAAAATCTATAAAGAGAAAATNAATTAGTCATCTAGACTAGATACTGCATTATGGGAATACAGAATTGTTTATAAAACTCCTATAGGAATGTCCCCATATAGATTGATTTTTGGAAAAACATGTCATTTACAGTAGAATTGGAACATAAAGCATTCTGGGTTATTAAAGAATTTAATTTTAATTTAAAGGATGCTGTTGACCTCACTTTTGGTTGAGGTCTAGAAAACTTCTTTAGTAGCCTAGGTCTAGCCATAGGACTNGTTAAGAAGAAATTTCAACCTAGACAAGAAGTTCTACTATATAATACAAGATTGAGATTGTTTCCATGAAAACTAAAATCCAGATGGTTATGACCATTTAAAGTGATTAAAGTCTATCATTATGGAACTGTTGTTGTTAAAGATCCTAACACTGGAAAGATATTTAAAGTTAATGAGCATCGTTTGAAATAATATTATGAAGGGAACATACCTCAATTTAAATAAATTTTAATGTTAAGTCAACCCAACTAAAAAAATGGTATGTCAGGCTGACGACGTTAAACCAAGCGCTTTGTGGGAGGGAACCCATACGTATATTGTTATGTATTACTATTTAATTTGTTAAGTGTTTTATATATTAGTAGATAATAATCCTACACAATTGCATTTATTATAAATTAAGTCAAATATTGGTATTAGAGGAAAATTTAGAATCGAATTGAATAAAAAAAATGAAAATCACAATTTTGGCCACTGGCGCCGACGGCGCCCTAGATAACAGACATCAGCGCCGATAGTGCTAATCAGAAGCGCCGATAGCGTCGAGTGCTGTTGGATGGTTTTAGATGACTTTTACTGGGTTTTGGCATGATTTCACTTCATAATAACAGCCGAGATGAGTTTAAAAAGGCCTAGAAACATATTTGGACGCCTAGTAACTTCCTATTTTTGGATTCCATGGCTTCAAATTCCAGATATACTTTGAGGTATGGAGTTTTCAACAAAAGAAAGTTTGTTAGTTTTGACACGCAACAATTATACGATAAAGTTATTATGAAGAGGAGATTGATCAAGGAAAGAGGATTTGTTAATCATGAAGTGATCAATCCTACTAGTCAGATTGATAATATCATTCTGCAAAGGTGTTGAGGAGTTCTGTGTTACACTGCTTCTGCGGTTGTCGCACCTGCGGTGAAAGAGTTTTATGCAAACTTACAGGGAATTACTCAAGGTGTTGTCTTCGTATGAGGTAAGGCTGTACCATTTACTCCTGCAAGGATTAATGAATTGTATATGATAGACAACATTCCAATCTATCATTATACAAATTTCATTCCTACGCGAGATTTGATGCAAGACGTCTATAATCTTCTGACAGATGAAAGTAATATGTGGGAGATACGATATGAAGGATATGTTAGTTTCTCAACTTCATTACTTAATCCAATTTCGAAGCAATGACGTTTCTTTATTACTGCAAAATTACTCCCTACTATGAAAATTAGTAGAGTTACAAAAGAATTTGCTATTTTAAATTACTGCATTCAAATGGAAAACCCCATTGATATAGGGTTTATTATATTTAAATCTATTATGGGTATCTTTACTAATGGACCAATTTATGAACTTGAGCATCCATCTACCATCTTTTTGATTTGCAGTCAAGCTCAAGTGCCATATGAAAGTTGGGAAAAGACTTTATTACCTAAGGAGCCCATGAATCCTATAGATGAGAATTATTGTGGAAATGGAAATGAAGTATTAGAAGCCATCATAGATCAATCTTCACGTGTTTGAACTCCAATTATACCACCAACAGTTGGAAGTTCGCTTGCTTTGGAAAAGAAATTGAAGATAATTGAAAGGGAACTTCAGATTATTATGAATGCAGCATGAGATCTTAAATACCTTTTTGATCACCTAGATTAGAGAATGAAAGAAAATTTTGATCACAATGGAACTTTTGAAGCAGAATTAGTTCAAATGTTTAAAGAAAAGGGTGGGTCGAAGAAAATTCGACAGATCAATTCCCGTACCGATCCTTCTACAACTTATCTGTTCATTACAATTCTATGAGAGATAACAGGGGAGGAGAAAGCACCGAAGAAGAGGCGTAATAATTGAAGACTTTAAATTCTCCATCTATTTTGGAACATTATATATATTTAGTGTAATTGTCTGGATTTAATTTGGTTTGGTTTGTTTTTTTTTTACTTTAGAATTCTGAAATTTTATTGTGTGTATAGTTTTGTGATAGTGTTTAGTGTTGTGGCTTGATTTTGTCGCTGATTTATGATTAGTTTGTTTAAAATGTGTGATTGTGTAATTAAAAAATTATGTTTGTTAAAAGTGTACTTTCATATATAAAAGTTAATTTTTTGTTGTTTGTGAAAATTTGTGTTGGTTAAATGTTTTGTTTTGTGAATTATTGTTAGATAAAAATTTGTATTTAAAATACAAAAACTTTTATAGTAAGTAGATAAGAAATTGAAAAAAAAAAAAAAATCAAAATATGAAATTCTCGGGCCTTCAGCGCTGATGGCACTGGAAGGCCCGATAACAAATTTTAATCCCTAAAATTTTGCAATTTTTATTGTGGCCACTATTTTTACGCTTGTCAGCTTCAACCTTCGGTTTGGGTGGCTTGGGCTTGATTATGGTCGGATTTGAGATGATTTAGATGCTAAAAGACTTCGCATTTCATCTTCTCTAGGTAACACCTACACTTTAAACAAAAAATTTTTGTATTTTCACCAAAGATTTATCTCACATTGCATGGATCCAAAAATATGAAAAATTTTTTGAAAATTTTTTGAGAAAATACTTTGGTGATGAACTCTTATATAGTGATTTGAAGTTTAAACGTTTTGCATTTGGATTTTTGGAATTTTAGAATTTATTCAGATTTTTCAATTTTCAAGATTTCCTATGGCACCTAGATTGAGCAAAAGGAAAGTAGAATATGACGAGCAAAAATTTGTTAGCTTTAGAGCCAGTGCTTGATTTCGTAGCATTTGTGAAAATAAGAAAGTAATTCAAGACTGAGGCTTTAAAAATCCAGAAGGAGAGGTTGAACGTTTGATTATTTCTTGGAAATGGGAAAACTTTTACTATTTTACTGCCGATGCAATAACTGGGATTGTAATGGAATTTTATGTAAACCTTCCTGAAGCTTTTGATGATTATGTATTTGTTCGTGGAAAAAGGGTAGAATTTACTCCAAAGAAAATAAATGAGTTTTATTCTGTAGAAGATGTGTATAGATAACAGTATCATTCTTTTTCTGTTATAGATCAAGCTTTAGATGAAGTTATTTCTTTTCTGACTAGTGAGAAAGGGGATTGGAAAATAAAAAATGGTGTTAAAGTTAACTTTCCCCCTATTAGTTTAAATGTAGTATCTAAGGCTTGACATTATTTTATTTCTGGAAGAACGATTCCGACAAACCATCATAGTTACGTGACCAATGATAGAACCATCCTGAACTACTGTATTCAACAAGTTCTGGACATAAATGTGGGATATATTATTTATATGAACACTTGATGTATTGCTCTGGGAGAGACTTTTGGTGGATTGGCACACCGTGCTCTTATTTACACACTTTGTGAGCGGGCAGGAGTTGATTTTAGACCCGATGAGGAGAGGATTGAGCCATAGAGAGCTGTTGGGCCTATAAACATCAAGACATATGAATCTCATGTTGATTGGAGATCTGGCAGTAAGGCTAGAGATATTCCTTCTACTTCTAGGGATATTCCTTCTACCTCTCATGGGCCTACTTCTAGTGACCCCAGTAACAGAGAACTTTTGGATCAGATGATGATACAACAGGGAGATATTTTGAGGATATATTATAGGATGCATAATATGGAAGCTAGAACTGCTCACACTAATGATTTGATTTGGCAAAAATTTGAGTATGATGCTGCTTATGATGATGCTTTAGTTAGATACCTGAGGGGAGAACATTCAGTTCAGTTCCCTGTTCACCCTGTGTTTACTCCATATCAGCAGTAGAAGTTGGATGTAGATGAAGATGAAGATGATAATGATTAGTGACCTTTTTGTTTGTTTGTTTGTGTTTGTGCTGTGTGATTGTATTATTTCTATTGTGATGTTGTTTAGACTTTGTTTGTTATGTTTTGTGAAACTGTAATGTGGAAGACTGTTTTTATTTTTAGAATTTAGTTTAGTTCTATTGTTATTTTCAGCACTTTGTTATGTTTTGTGATTAGCTATTTCTTAGCAAATTTTATATGTATTATGTGCAATTTAATGTTTTTAGCCTTGTAGTTTTCAATTTAGCACTTGTAGTATTTTTAAAATTTATGTTCAAAAATAAAAAATCTCCAACAGGTAAAATTTTTTTATGTACTTAATGCTTTCTTTTACCCTTAATTTTAAAAAGCTTTTCATGTAAAAATCTTTTAAAAATTTATGTTTGGAGGGG
>JXCR01127995.1:185957-297521 GCA_002079205.1 Phalaenopsis hybrid cultivar
AAAAATCATTTTTAGAAAGAGAGAAAGAACTTAATTTTATTTTTTCTAACTTAATTATATTTTCAAAATTTTAAATTTAATATGACTTTTGGTATTAGAGGTTAACTTTGGATAACTATTTTATGTTTCTAAATATATAGTAAATTTAAGTAAAAAATTTCAGTAATAAAAGTTAATTCTACAGGCTAAGATATTTGGTAAAAGAGAATAAGACTATGCTTTTCTATTTTTAGTAAAAGAAATTTGTTTTTTTGAAGTATTAAAAATCTTAAAATATTCATGTAAAAAGAAAAGAATCAAACTTTATGAAATCCTTAAGTTAATTAAGTGAAGAAATGTAAAAAGTTTTTGACTTTAAGAAGAAGATAGTGAAGTTCAAAATCATTAAAGGCTATCCAGATATAGTAATCCTGACATATATATAAAAAAGAGAGAAGAAAATAAAGAAAGAAAAGAAAAGGGGATTAAAAATGATCCTAAAAAGAAAAGAAAAGGAAAAAATATATGGGGAGAAGCTTGAGGAGATGACTAATTAAAAATTGGCTATACTTGAATCAACTTAAAGAAAATGACTTGAACACATTTTCTAAACTTTTTATTTGAATTTTAACTTAATTATTAATAAAGTTTTATGAATTTCTTTTGCATATGAATTTGCGAAGTGACTTTAATATAACAAATTGTAATTTTTCTTGAAAGAAATAGAGGATCAGAAACCTTAAACTTAATTATTGAATATCTTTACACCTTTAGTATTAATTGGAGTTGTTTTGAATTTTTTTTAAGTTATTCTATTATATTTGGAAAACTAAAATGTGGAAGTGTAAAAGTTAAGGTCTTTAGCATAAGTCATTTTTTTTTATGTAGTAAAGGAGTTACTTGAGGACAAGTAACATGTAAGTTTGGGGGATTGTGATACACCAAAAAAATATGCTTTATTAGACCCATATTTTATACCTATTTTTGATGATATTGCACTTTCATGGAAGGTATTTTGATGTTTTTTTGCCGGTTGTTGATTTTTAGGGCTTAAAGCAAAAAGAAAGCAAAAAGGTTGAAATTTGGAGTCAAAATGACGTTTTTGAAGAAATACTCAGCGCCGGCAGCGCCGACAGCGCAGAACAAATTAATGCAGAGATTTTTTAATTAGCGCCGACGACACCAAAAGCGCTGCAGACCTCATTTCTAGAAGGTTTGATGTATTTGGATGATTTTTTGAAGAGTTTTTGGAGGCACCTCTTGGAGAATCGATCCTGGGCTCTATTTGGGGCTGAATTTCATAAAAAAATGTGCTTCTCTACGTTTTTCACTCCTCTACTTTCATTTTTCTGTACCACATCATTCCATTCCACTTCCATATTAGAGTCAATTAGTGATTTTGTTTTCATAGTTTAGAGTTTTTATGGTGAGATTTAGTGTGAATCTTTCTATAAGAGTGTTGGAGAATGAGAAAAGAGAGAGATATCTTCTTCCTGCATTTCTAAGGATAGGCTACAAAGGATTTTTTTTTGAGAAAGAGTTTTCAGTAAGTATTATTTGTTTATCAGTGTTGTATGAAATTTCTTTTATATATGAAGTTTGTGTTTTGTTATTTCTTTCTCATGAAGTCTTAGTAGTTCCCTCTATCTTTCTCCCTACTTTGAGATATGGTGAAATGAAGAGATAATATGAATGTGCCAATATTAAATTGTAAATTAAATTATGATGATGTTTCAACTCCAAACTTAATTTACTTTTCGATTTGGTCAATTGAATTGTTAAAATGTGCTGTGAAACATATGATCCAAGAAATGGAGTATGAGTTCTACAACAGAGTAAGGATCACATTAACATCGTTTATGGAATTAAGTGCAAATAAATAAGGAAATATTCTTTGTTGGGAGTAGAATTGGAGAACCTTTTCAGGTATTGGTCTAGAGCTAAGTTAGAGGCTGTTTTAGATGGGGCTTTTATGGGGAATTAACTCCTCTCCCCCTGGTAATGGTGTGGGTGCAGTTATTTGAACTTTGGTGGATTGTGGAGGTGTGGAAAAATATGTCCTAGTTTGGGCTGAAAATTTGAACTCAAAATTGAGCTATCACAGTGGGAACTAGAGGGGTAAAATGCTGAGATTGAGCTGAGGGGTTATTAGAGAGTCTCTGGAAGCAACTGGATATCGTTTCCCAACGGATTTTTGCTAGCATTTTTTCATAGTCGTTGAGGGGGTGGTTTAAATAAAAGAGGGCATGGTGGGCCTCAGGCCAAGCCGAGGTGGCCAGGGTAGTGCTTAGGTGGAGGGAAGAAAGGTTCTAACAGCCAATCAAGCTTAGAAAGCTCAGGTGAGTTCAATTTTTAGTTTTGGCCAACTTGGGCTCCTTTAGGCTGACTATTTTTGATGGATGAGGTTGTGCTAGCCAGGGTTTGGTCACCTCTTAGCTCAGGCAGGTCAAGGGGCCCAAGGGTAACTAATGATGGCAAAGATGTTTCAAGTTTTGGCTGAATATAGGTAAAATCCCTTAAATCAAGGGACCATTTGTCTATAGCTCACCTTGGGTGGGTTAGGTGAGTCTAGCCTAGTCACTAGGGTGTAATTGATGGCTGGAGTGATCCTTGGTTGGCCAACTTAGCTTAGCTGTCAATTTTGGGGTCATGAGCCCAAATTGGTTCAAGATGGGCAAGTTTAGGCTAGCCATGCATCTGGGCTCAATTGATTGATCAATATTGTGTGGGTGATTGCCATAAGAGGTTTAGAAAAAATTTGGAGTGATTTTGAATTTATTTCAAGCTCACTTTGAAGGATTTTGGACATTTGATCAATTTTTGGGATGTTGGGTTAGACTTGGGTTTAGGTTAGGCTAGATTTGGGCTAAGTCCAAATTGAGGGTTCAACATTGTATAGGGTTATGTTATAAAGAGTTCTCAATAGGGTGTTAATTTTTTGATTTGGGCATTCAATTTGGCGACATTTGGAGACATGGCAGAATTGGGGCAAAATTGGGGGTTTTGAATTTAGGTTGAAATTGGGCTCAAAGTATGGGTCAATTTGGTTGAGATTTTATCTGAATTAAGTTTGGATATGATGAATTTAAGTTTATAATTGAAATTGGGAAAAAAATTGGAACCAAATTGGTGAACAATTGGGGCGAATTAGGGTAATTAAGCCTTTAAGGGCAATTTGGGGCTTTTGTCAATGTGGGTCAAATTGGTCAAATTGGTTTCAATTGAACGGTCCAAATTAGTTTTGGGAACATTTGAAATGATTTTGAAGGTCTTGGGAATGTTTGGGCCACCAAGGGTATTTTTGTAATTTTGGCAAATTTGGGGGTATTTTGGTAATTTTGGCAATTTTCGGATGTTTCAAATGGTTTGAGATGATTTCTGAACAAACTTGGGTATTTTGGGTGAAATTGGAAATTTTGGTCAAATTTAGTGTTTGGGGGTGTTCTGGTAAATTGGGTAGAATTGCGGGGCAAAAGACTAAGTTAGGTATTTTGTTGAAATTGAGGTGCCAACCACCCTATTTAAGCTATGGACCAATGAAATCTCCATTTGGGTCCTCAACTTATTGGTCTTATCTAAACCATAGCATAGTTTTAGTGGGTCTAGGGGACCACCTACATGAGTCTCTCGAAAGATCAAGGGATCAAAGTTAACAAGTTTGGGTTTAGGGTTGTTAGTGGGGGTATAATCTGCAAGTGAGTGACTGTGTATGCACTAGCTCAAGACCAACACCTAGAGTCAACCCAAAGACAAGCAATCCTATGAGAACTCTACTTGAGCTCCCTTATGGTGGCCTCACATACTAAGTGCTAGAGGTTAGGACCAGTATGTGGAACTTCATGTTGAGAAAAGCAGAGTTTAGAATTTCTAATGGCGAGGGTTCCTTTTCTAGTTCTCTAGGAATAGTTAACAGGAAAGTCATATGGTGAGAACCTAGACTACTAAGGAGGAAAAACTAGACCTTAGCCAAAAGTGAGGTCAACAATGGGACCCGCAATAGGTGTGGTGTGTCGGGCAAGAACACAACACATATTGGCGTTGATAAAAAAGATCAACAAAATTAACACGACTCCCTGGGCCAACAAACTTAGGGCAGAAAAGGAAGGAGTAAAGGGTTTCTGGTGGGGAGTAACACATACTTTTGCTGGGGAAATAAAAGGATATTTTGGGGACAATTGTCGGGCAAACCGACAGTCCAAGCGAAAACTTGATTCAAATTGAATATCTCAAAATTTTAGTTTGGATTTCATTTTAAATTTTAAGGAGATAAAATTATGCACGAGGAAACTAGATTGAGTGGAAAACACAAGCATAGAGATGGGAATAGGGCTTCAAAGGCTATCTCGAATGCAGAGATGGGAATAGAGCGTCAAAGGCCTACCCTGAATGTAAAAAATGAGAATAGGGCATCAAAGGCCTACCCCAAATGGGGAGATTGGAATAGGGCATCAAAGGCCTACCTCGAATGCAAAGATGGGGAATAGGGCGTCAAAGGCCTACCCCAAATGCAAGGTTGGGAATAGGGTGTCAAAAGCCTACCCCAAAAGCAAGCACGGAAGTGGGCGTCAAAGGCCTACCCCGAATGCAAGGATGGGAGTAGGGCGTCAGAGGCCTACCCTAAATGTAGAGATGGGAATATGACATCAAAGGCCTACTCCAAATGTAGAGCTGGGAATAGGACATCAATGGCCTACCTGGGAATAGGGCATCAAAGGCCTACCCCGATTGCAAAAATAAGAATAGGGTGTCAAAGGCCTACCCCGAATGCAAGGATGTGAATAGGTCATCAAAAGCCTACCCCGAATGCAGAGATGGGAATAGAGCGTTAATGGCCTACTCCGAATGCAAGGATGGGAATAGGGCGTCAAAAGGCTACCTCAAATGCAAGGATGGGAATAGGCTGTCAAAGGCCTACTCCGAATGCAAAGATGGGAATCTTGCTGAGACTCAATTTATGCCAAGATTTTAGATAGTACAAAATGTAGAGAAATACGAGAATAGGATTCCATACTCCATTTAAGGTGGTCTTAAAACCTATCTCGAAGAAAATATTGGGAATTAGAGTGTTGACACTGCTCCCGAGAACAAAGTGAACATAGCTTAAAGGGGTTTGTGGTGTTGAACCCTCGAATATGTGGGATGCAAAGATTGACAGTGGTGCATAATGATTGAAGAGATCTGTGAGGAGTAGAAGACTTCTTGAGAATGTGAAGAAGTTGGTATAGACAAGGATATTCGTGGAATGCAAGCAAAGAGTAAGAAACCTCAAACTAAAGAGAAACAAACTCAAGCAATTTTTCATCTTCTTTTCTTGTTGTCTTTATCATTTATTAATTATTAATGTACATTTTTTCGAAAAAAATTAATTTTCATTGGTTGATTTTTCAAAGAAAATATTTTATTTAAATTTCATTATTATCAAGTTTTTATTGTTTTATTCTTTATTTATCGTGGTTTAGAACCAACGTATGGTTCTTGGGCTCTTTATCCATCGCAAAAAAGGGCAATTCAACAAACAGACTAAATTCTAAAGGTAACTTCATTGCATTGCTTTAAATATGTATTACAAGCTGAAAGTATACTGAAACTATCAAAAGACGACACACTGGATATAATTCAAAAATATCATATGCTGAATAAATATCTGATGCAGAGTGCATCTAAAACATTACATATCGTATTTGCTGTTCTATTGCAGTACAAAGAGTGACAGCTGACTATCCATTTGACTGTCTATGTGTCTCTCTTGCGAGGCGAGCGGATGATCAAGCTGACCTACTAATTCATGCTTTGGGATAAGATTTTCTTTTTGCGTGTACTTAGAGGTACAACCATCTTATAGCTCATACAACTATAACTTCTCCAATTCTGAATCCAGACGGAATCCACGTGGCATCTTATTATCGTCCATCCTACTCAATATAATGGAAACTTTGCGTCGTGGCACTCCATGAATGCAGTGATTTGTTATATCGACTCCATTTCACTTCAAAATTATTACCGAATCGACCGACAACAGAATTACAACTGATCCTTTGAACTCACCGAGTTCGACAACGTCAATTTCTCTTTCAAATAGATTATTGCTTTTACTCATGAACGAGAACGTGCAGAAAGGCCTGACAAAATCCTTGTAATCTATATGTGGGGGAATACAATCCTCTCTTCATAAATGTTAATGATACAATTGTTCAGAATGCAGTCAGCTGGTAGCACGCTTTATCTGGCCATTCTTTTATCATCCACTTTATTGTGGTAGGCAATGGATCCACCTCGTCGTATTTTAAGATACCTGGGGGGTTCCCTTACCTATCTTTGGTGAAATTGTAGCAACAACCACATTGGATGGTTATCTTGCCTTCTCCACGCATTCACTTCTATGGTTCTGAATATATTCTCTCCATTAGCAGACCAGCTCGAACTCTATCTATCGGGTCAAATACACAGTCAAGAATCCTTCTTTTGTCATTTTTAGAAAAAAAACTTTTGTGTACAGTTCCAGACTGTTCAGTATAATGACAAATTTTCACTTAATTTCTTTATAGAATTCAAATTACCTCTTCTTTACTTTTCTCATCTTGTCCAATTCTTCCATAGTGACCATCTATGACAATTGGTGTTGTTCCCTCATTTCAACATCTGTAGAATACCAAGTCTGACTTGGCTCTGTAAGTAGTGGAATATATGACTCAGTGTCTGGGTATGCCGCCTCCTAGCGTCTTGTGTCAACAGCTACAAACTCCTCATGAGAACTGTAGTGATCTAAATGGAGAACATTGCATGTCAGACATTCCACGAATGCTCCTCCCATTGATGCTTGTGTTAGAACTTCAATGTTGCACATCGGGCAAACTCTGTAAAGTTCATCTAGTACTGTTGGTGGTATTTGCTCTGCAGCAAACTCTGACTCGTCCTCCATAGCTGACAGACTAAAAGAAGTCTCTCTCATGTAAGGATCATGAATTTTTCTCTTAGGAATTGGGGTGAGTAAGGTTTCTGCCTCTTTTGGGTGTCTCAGTTCTTTACGTAAGAAGGCTCTATATTTTCAGCGATTAGCATTTTGGCGCTGAGTTATTCTTTACGGTGCATCCGACACTCTTTCATCATCAGCACTGACTTGATCTTCTTTTGGCACTGTCCTCATGGATGGCAAGTGACTAGTCCCTTCCATCAAATTTTGTTGTGTTATCATTTTCTTCATCTTTAGTGAGGAATCCTCTTTAGTACCAATCCTCAACAGTGACGATAGTTCTTCCTTCTCTTGGCGAATGAATATTTCCATTACGGAACCCTCGTAGTCCCCATTGACTTGACTAAAGTCTAAGTCAAACGATGCCACCCTGAGCTGCCCTTTCCTTGTTTAGTGCAAAATTTAAGCCGTCTTTAAAATTGAAGATTGGCTAAAGTTCCAACCTCTTTTTGTAAAAATTAGAAAAACATCAATGAGCTCAAATTCAGTATGAACAAGAACAAAACGAAAAATTTATTTGTCAAAATTTTAGTTAATATAGGTGCGAAGATTTTTTTACTCAATTTAATTTGATTTAGTTTAATATAAAAATTAAAAGAAGAAAGAAGAAAATTGAAGTATTTAACTTCAAAAGTTTGCATTTTATTGAGGTTGATTATTATTACAAAAATTTTTGGACCCAGTCAAAGAAACTGACAAAACAAACAACCCCAGAACAATCAATTCTCCAAAATTTGATTGCAAGCAATGTCATGTTGTGTAATATATCTTTAAATATCAGTCATTAATCAGTAGCATAAGTCTTTCGCCAAGAAAATCCACCAACAAGTAAGCTCCTCTTGAGTAGACTTTCTCTATGAGAAATGGTCCCTCCCAAGTTGGTTCAAATTTTCCACTTATCTTGTGACATGCAAAAATAGGTGAATTATCTTTCAAAAAGTTGTAGCTTATCTTTTGGTATTTGTTTTGGCAAATATCCCTATTGAATTAACTTTTGTACATAAAGAGAAAAGTAATCAAAAGGTAATTCCACTAATTCATTAGAACAGTCCACTTCAAAATTTATATGACTCTCAAGATTAATAGAAGTAGAAGCACGTTAGAACTTAATCCGCTTTAAATCAGCGCTACAAACTTCATTAACCTATAAAATCTCAAACTTTTGAGGGTGAATCAGAGCAGGGGTCATGAAATTCATATAGTGGTTTATCTGATCATACATTGTCTCCTTTTTGCTTTTCTTCACATCTTCCAAGGATATCGCGTACTGTGGTTTCTTCTATTTTATCATCATCATTTCCTCCTCATAACTTTCATCTTCAGGACTTTCCTCCACGTCGAAGTTGATGGTCGACCTAGTCTGTTCAACAATTGTATTGGTTCTTCCTCGTCCACGTCCCCAGCCTTGACCTTAAGTGCGCAAACTAAAAGAATCCCCACCAACTCTTTACAAAAACGTGGTTGAAGATAACTGAAGTGGAGCTGAATGGCTTTGCCCTTGTGATCCTTTTGAATCTTCACTTTTATTAGTCACAACTTCACAAGAGAAGATAGTTTTCTTTGGAGGAGCGTAGTAGGCGGTATCTTCATGAATGCCAACTTCATGAACTTAAAATGGTTGTAAATCTTTTTTGATTCAGTGTTCTTGTCCTTCCTTTTAATACTTAATGCATTGGTGTAGGGATAATGAAACCATGTTGTGTTTGTAAATCCATTATCAACCAAGTAGAGCATTGAAAGAGGTCTCGACATTGATGATATGAAGTTTAGCAATTATTACTAGTTCTCTAACTTTCATAGGCAATTTAATTGATCCAAGGGCTCTTTCTCCCTTTTGGTTGAACCCTCTTAACATCATTCTATTAGCTGTAAGCTTCTGGGCCTCAATGTCCAAATAGGCCAATGTCTGTAGACTCATCAAGTTGAGTGATGCTCCAAGATCTATCAAAACTCTAGACAACACAAATCTGCCGATGTTAACAGAGATATAGAGTAGCCGGTTGTGGTCGGCGTTTCCAAGCAACAAGTCTTCATCTGTGAAAAATATCCCAGACTTTTCCTTTAACAGGAAAACTTAATCCAAGGATGTGCTGGCCAACTGAGCTAAGTAAACCTCTGGGTCAAGCAAGGCTATAACTAGAAACTCTCTCATCTCCTTTGACAGGAATGGAGCGTCATAAATGCTTAGTTTGGCCGACAACCTCTTAAGATGAGCAAGCACGTTATAATATACTTTATATAATACTCCAATCTTTACTTGATTATGTGTTTCTTCTAAAGGTGGAGGTGGAGGTAGCTCCTCTTGAGTGACTATCTATTTTCCTTTATCCACCGGAGCTGCTCTTGAGGGTAATACTTTTCCATTCTATATGTTTATTTATGTAATTTCTTCTCCTTCTTGTAATGTTGTAGGCAAATTTTCTATTGCTTCTTCATCATCAGAGAGATCCAAATTGATGGCAAGTGGTGTGCATGATCCTCGAGGACTGGCTCCTCACTTCTGATGCTATCGTAACCGGTGTCGTCGACATCTTCTTTATTTTGGTTAACTGGTTAATCAAACTCAAGTATGATTTGAGGATCAATTTGAGAATCGAGATTGGATTAGATTGGTCACAATCGATTACATTATCACTAGAAAGAGTTAAATCATAGCTGAGATTATAATCATTTTATTCATAAGACCCCGGAGGGGAAAAAAGATAATCATAAATGGTCAAGGGTTTGAGGGTTTTCTTCCTCGAATCCGAGACAACCAATCTAATAGAAGCAGCCCCTATCCTATCCCTCGTGCTATCAGTCTTCACAATGACATTCTTCTTCTTCCTGTTTGATTGTCTTGGCTTTCTTGATGAAATCTCTTACTCAGACCTACTGGGTTGCTAACTCTGGATGGCAGCCAGTGCTGATGCTATTTGCATATGATCCAATATCATCTTGGATGACTTGCTTCAAACTGTACTTCATCCATCTTTCTTTGAATATAGATCTATCAGAGTGTTTGGCTGGGCTGAAATCATATTTACAAAACCTCTTTCAGGTCTTTTAAATATTCTTTTGGGATTGTTATATTCCCTTCTTTAATATTTTTCTCGAGTCAATCCTTGAAGACGAAAGATTTCTATATAGTAGCAATTTGTAGTATGTGCAATAATTTGTCTGATCTTTCTTGTCATTTTCCTTAGGTTTCCTTTGGTCTGACAATCTGAACTCAGGCTTCTTCATTAAACTTCTGAATATTTGGGCACAACTTCATATTTAAAGGAATATACTACTTTCTTTCATTCCAAAGTCAGACCCCTCTTACTCTTTGTTCGGTATGATCCTCCTTGGCGCAACTACTTGCTAGACTGGCCATACTATTGTGTTTGTTGCTGAGCATGTGATCCCGAGAAAATATAGTTGTGTAAAATTTATAAAGTTGACTCCGCTTTGAAACGGGGCCAAAAACTTGATGTTGTATTTTATGTTAAACACTTAAAGCTGGGATTCTATGCAAGTATACGTTTTGTTATCAAGTAGTAAAAGACTTTCCTTTTAAGTCCCAAAATCGATTCCACAGGGAAGGTTTAATTTTGAAATGATAAATTAACTAGGAAATTTATAGAAATCAAACGAAATTACTATCACTAATTTTGAAAGTTTAAGATATTATCAAAGCTAAATTATTTACTACTAGCAGAATTTAAAAGTAGGTTTTAAAATTAATAACTACTAAACTATGTTTATGTGATGAAATTTTCTAATGTAAAAAAACATATTTCCCACTACAATGAGTTTTTGGTGAAATGAGATGAGATAAATGGTTAAGATATGTATTGTGCCAAATAGGAGAATCTTCAATTCTCTACCCTGATTCAGTGTTATAAAAAATCATTGGCTAATCTTAGGTTTAGTTCATAAATCCATGGCTAGGCTAGGAGGATACTAGCTCCCACTCCAAAGCTCCCACTTCCTGTCTCCTGAAGGCTAACTCTCGCTTTAGTTTTTAAAAACTAAGATCGAATTAAAGATTTTTATTCTATCACCCTAGAAATATCCAATTTTATACCCAACTAAGTATATTTCCCTATTTATTTGCACTTAATCCCATGAACGAAATACTCCTTCATGGACTTAAATGTGATTCTCTACTCTATTGTGGAACTCATACTCCATTTCCCGGATCATACGTTTCACAACATACTTTAACAATTCAATTGGCCAGATCAAAAAATAAATTAAGAGCGGAGTTGAAAAACCATCACAATTTATTTTAAATTTTAACATTGGCACATCCAAATAATCTCTTCATTTCACCATCTCTAAGAGTAGGGAGAAAGATAAAGGAATCTAATTAGACTTCATGAGAAATATAAAATAAAACACAAATTTCATATAACAATAATAAACAAACAACACTTATCCGAAACTCTTTCTCAAAGCAAAACCTTTGTAGCCTCTTTTAAGAAATGTAGGAAGAAGAAGTCTCTCACTTCTCTTCCTCTCCAACACTTCTTAGAGAAGAATTTACACTTAAACTCACCACAAAAACTCAAATCTATAAAAATAATAACTAACTAACATTGTGAAATGGTGTGGAATGTAGATGTGTGAAAACGAAAATTAAAAATGAGTGGAAGAAGTTGAAAAGGTACGAAGGGGGGGAGGGTTTGATCAAATTTTTGCCCTAAATAGAGCCTAGATTGGTTCTCCAATAGGTGCATCCAAAAACTCTTCAAAAAGAGTCCAAATTTGTCAAATATTCTAGAAACAGGGCTTCTACCGACACTGGCACTAGAGGCGCCGGAGGCCCGTAATTAAATCCCAAGTTTCTATGAAATGGCGCCGTCGGCGCCCAGTCTAGCACCGTCGGTGCTGAATAAATTTTGAACTTCTCCATTTTTGGAGCTCCTTTTTGCTCCAAGTCCTCAAAATCAACAACCTGCAGTAAAACATAAAAAATACATTCCATTAAAGTGTGATATCACCCATAATGAGTATAAAATATGGGTCTAAGAATGCATATATTTTTGGTGTATCAGCATGCTGTGATGATGGCTGGAAACCTTGATGGGAATGCTCTGCCTATATCTTCATCAACTGATTTCCCTTGTCAATTGTTGCCACTGTCTCAGACTTCTTCTTGAATATTCGAGTTGTTCTGGTATTTTTCGATTTCTTCTTGGAATCCATATGTTTAACTTTCTCTTGCAGGTTGCTAGCTTTGCTAAGTAGTTTCTCGGAGGACTTGATGGTGAGTCCTATAAGCAAGCAAGCTATTGGTGCATGGATGCTTTTGAGTAGGATCTTATTTGCATGATGTTCTAGTAGTTGAGGTTCACATTTCAATGTAAGGTTTGTCCACCTTAAGATATAATCTACTAAAGTCTCGTTAGGATTTTTCCTTTCTATCACGAGATCTCCAATAGAAACTTGATGCTAATAACCAACAAATCTCTTTACAAACAACTATCGTAACTCAGAGAACTTCTTCACTAATCT
Organism: Phalaenopsis hybrid cultivar; assembly: GCA_002079205.1. Classification (NCBI taxonomy): domain Eukaryota; kingdom Viridiplantae; phylum Streptophyta; class Magnoliopsida; order Asparagales; family Orchidaceae; genus Phalaenopsis; species Phalaenopsis hybrid cultivar. Next base: position 198,391 of record JXCR01127995.1, read on the forward strand.
ATTAAGAAACTTGGCATACTAATTAAATATTATCGTCGATAGGCTGTAGACAAACTGACAAAAAATCAAGGCTTCATTACCTCCAGCATTGCCACAACTGGCTAAAAAATGTTCTATATACTTTTTGGGATTTCCAGTCCCATCAAACATCTTAAAGTTTGTTGACACAAAAACCTTATGGTAGGGTACGGCATTGAACTCCTCCGGGTAGGAACTACCCTTTAAAATCAATGAACCACAATTAGATTGGGCTAAGGTCTCTCGAACTTGTTTGTCCATCTATTAAAATTTCTTTTCCGGTATGTCACTTTAGATAGAGTCATTCTTTTTTTGATCATCTCTATTAGTCGAGACAACTTCCCTCCTTTCATTGGTGATATGTACAATCTCTAGCTGGTTAACTTTTGGAGAACCTAATTGTTGTGATTAAGACTGTCCATGAACTGTAGCCAGAACAGCCAAGGTAGTGGCCATCTCTTCCATTCTTTTCTTGATTTGGCTGATTTGCTCATCCCTTAGTAGAACATCCATACACGGATCATCTATGGAGTTCCCTTCGACAGGAGGTTGGGCATCGCTTGTAGATGAAGCGGCTCTAGTTTTGATGACATGAATATCCATGAAGTCTTCATTGAGATAATCGTTAAAGTCAAAATCTTCATCAACATCATCAACAAAAACTCCATGTTCTTAGGCTAACTCAAAAATCTCAACCTTGAGCTTCTCAAACTTTTCTTTAATTATTGATTCTTGTATCATCTTGAGATCTGGAGGACTCTACCAAACATCCTCCACCTGTTCATCCAACTCGGTAGCAATAGCTCGAATACTTTGGACCCTTGCTTCATTCCATGTTCCTGCCCTATGGGCTCACTGAACCGTATTGGTATGACAACCTTAGGTACCCATATCTTTTTATTTAACGGTGATGTCTTAAGATGGGGTGTCTCAACAGAGGCATGAGCATGTCGGAGAGAGGTATGCACCCCATGGTGCAGACCAGATACAATACCAGGTAACCTCTTCATGTTTTCCTTTGGAACTTTAGAAACATCCTTATGAATGATAATTAATAGAATTCTCAGACCAAGACGTGACTTAACTTGTCGATGGTTTGCAGGTCTTGGAGTAGCGATAGTAGAATCAGTGGTGATGATGGTAGTATCAACCCTGCTTCCCACACGGAACCTAACGGGAATGCGAGTAGACAAAGTTTTAGTTGATCTTTGAGATCGTCAGGAAAATCTGACATCACTTAGAATTTCTTTATTCATGTGAGGGGATACTGCACATCTCACTCGTTTAAGTAATTCACTAAGTGAACAACCCTCTTTGGTAGCTAGTCTTTGGAATACTGTACTGACTCGGGTGATAGGAGTGGGCTTCTTCCTCTCCTTACCATGTCCATGAGGTGACGGTAAAGTAGTAGCAATCTTTTGGATGTTTTCGTACCCATTGGTGTCCATTAGGGGATGGAATCTACTCCCTCACAGAATCGAATAAGTCTCCAGCAATCCTAGTTCTACATGATGAGGAGTTTCATCAACAAACACCTCTTCAGAAATCTAGGCATTAGCAGCTTTCCGAATCTTTTAGCTGCAGTTTCTTCTTTGTTAACTAGTTAATGGCGCAGTTGTCAAAATTGATCCAATTTCAAATACTGATGGCGGAACAACAAATTATTTTGTTGTATTTTCACTAATCATGACCTCTTTTCCTTTGGTAGAAATGGAAACAATAGGCTTGACAGGTGCCGTGGTGGCAGTAGTCTTGACCTTCTTGTAAGATGGAAAATCCTGGGGACCGTTCAGGTTGAACTTAGCAAACGCCTCTTGAACTTCCAGAGCAACAACTTTCATTACAACGAATGGGACCTTTCTGAGAATGACCTCGAGTTTTTCAAATCTGGCTCCAAACTTGATGGTGGGAGCAAAATTGCAGGCATTGCGACTCATCGACAGGTTGCAAGAGAAAGTGAGCATAGGGAACGCCATTGCAACAACTTCAAAAAGAAAGCTCTTAGGTTAGTTGTTTGGCCAATACCTTGTAATTCTAGTGTGAACACTAAAAATTATCAAAGGGCGCTCTATAAATTGGGCAAGTCTTTTTTTAACATTGATTTGTGAAGATTTTAAAAGTTTAGTGAATTAATTTTGAAAGTGGAGGAAATTTAATTAAGTAAGAAAAATTAAAGCGGAAGAAAACATGTAGCAATTTGATTTAATTTGCAAACTAGAAAAACAAATCCTAAAAGAGATGAAGGGGAAAGTAAAGTTTTAGGACTCAGTGCGGGACCAACTTCACAATGCACATTGCTCAGGCAGAACTAGTCCACCAACAGACTTATTGGGGGTCCGATCCCATATAAAGATAAAAGTCCTACTAAACTCCTGATCCTCTCTATTCAAAGATGATTGAACATACAGTCCTGATGTCCAAAAGAGTTGACCGTATTTTTCCAAGACAGAAATGGGTGAAGCATGTCAACTGAAGAAGGGTAATTTGGTCCATAAGGGACATGAACACATTACCGATGTATGAAGATAACATTCCCTGATTTTAATAGAGAGAGAAACTAGTCCTCAGCGTACTTGCCAGAAGTTGTCAGCATAATTTTCGGGAGGTCATGTAGAAGCTATCGGTTGCCATAATCGGAATCCCGTCGCTTGCTTTGGAGGGACATTTAATATATATATATATATGTATATATATATATATATATATATNCTAAAAAATTTTCTAAGTTGGAATAGTTGTTTGTGAAAAGATTTGCTGGGGCGCAGCATCATGTGTCTATTGGAGAACTCATGATGGAGAAGCAGAAACCTAGTGAAACCTTGACAGACTATATTTTGAGGTGGAGAAACCTTAATATGAAATGTGAACCTCAGCTACAGGAACATCAAACGATTGAGATTCTACTCAAAAGCATTCATGGGCCAATAGCTTTCATGCTTAAGGGACTCACCATCAAATCCTTCGAGAAGATACCCAGTAAAGGCAGCAGTCTGCAAGACGAAATGAAGCATATGGAGCCACATGAAAAGGCTAAGGTGACCAGAGTATTTGAAAAAAAAATCAAGGATAGTCGCAACTGTCGACAAAGGAAAGCAGCCGATAAAGATATATGCAGAAGATCATCGTCAATCTTTTTCACAGTACTCTCAGAAACAGAGCAGTCAATCCAACCAACGGCCGTCTCAGGAAGGATCACCTCGAACAGCAGGTAAAAGAGTATCCCTCTTAGAGTGACAGAAAGTTGTTTACTCTTTCAAAGATGAAGTTGTACCTAAAATATTCAAAAGCTTGATGAAGAAACCATAATTCAAACTGCCTGATCCGAAGAAACCCAAAGAGGTGGATAAGAAGAATGAACCAAATTATTGTCCGTACCACTGGTTGCTTGGACACACTATAGACAAGTGTTTTGTCTTTAAAGACTGGTTCGATAAGAACCTCAAGGAAGAAAACATTACAATCTCGAAGGAATATTTGAGAGAACTTGAAAAAGGTTCCATAAACATGATTTCAGCTGAGTCATTCTCCCCAATTGACCCATATGTCGGAACAGATGGATGGAGTACAACTTGGGATGAACTCAAGAGGGTCCTCAATCAAATACAGGACTCGTGAATAAGTATCTACAAATACCGTTACACACCTCTATGTCCGATTTCGTTGAAGAGTCATACCCTTTGAAATTTCTTAAAGATAATATTACTTGATTTTTATCGAGAGTTTTCTTAGGTGGCTTTGGTCATTTAAGATGTAATTAACTATAGCTTTCTTGACTTTTATCGAGAGTCTTCTTAAGTGACTTTGGTCATTTAAGATGTAATTAACTATAGGCTAGATTTTTATCGAGAGTCTTCTTAGGTGACTTTGGTCATTTAAGATGTAATTAACTATAGGGGAATTTTTATCGAGAGTCTTCTTAGGTGACTTTGGTCATTTAAGATGTAATTAACTATAGGGGTCGCCCTTATAGGAAGCATGTCTAAAGCCAGCTTAATATAAACCTTATTTAATCCTTTATATTAAATAGGGGAACTTGTCGGCAAATACAAAGGTTTCGCAGTCCAACCGGACGTCGTACTTTCCTTAGTTTATTTGAACGAGTCTCATCCTCAATTCTTGTGTTTATCTTTCAGGATAGATACAAGATTTGAGGTACAATGCTCTTTTATTTTAAACTATGAAAAATATTGGGTCAGTTTAATTTCATAGTTCAACGTCCTTCCGAAGCGGGCGGCGGGAGTTCAATTCCGGTAACCGACAGCTTCTTACGGGCAACCCCAAACCAACCCGAAATAATGCCGACACTAAGACCAGTACATAGAGGACCGAAAAGGGGATTCCATTGGTCTATAGCTCATCTATGGTGGTTGAGTCCCCAATTCTATCATAAATACATAACTTGGCCTTCTGCCCCTAAATCCTCTCAAATTACCTAAACACCCCCAAACTTTAAAGTTGGCAAAAAATCCTAATTTCACCCAAAATACCAAAATTTATTCAAAAACCATTTCAAACCTTTTGAAAATACCCAAATGTACCAAAATATTCCAAAATTACCAAAATACCCCCAAACTTGCCAAAATTACAAAAATACCCTTGGAACCCAAAACTTTCTCAAAACCTCCAAAGTCATTCCAAATGTCTTTAAAACTAATTTGGACCCTCCAATTGAACCCAATTTGGCCAATTTCACCATTTTCACTAAAACCCCCAAATTTCCTTTTAAGGCCCAATTTCTCCAAATTCACCTCAAATGTCTATCAATTTGGTTCCAATCCCCCCCTCAATTTCAATCTTAAACTCAAATTCACCTTTAATATGACTAATTTAAAAAAATCCAATCCAAATTGGTTCAATATTTGAGCTCAATTTTGATTTAAGTCAAACCCCTAATTTTGCCCTATTACTATATCGCACCAAATTGAACCCCATAGCCTACCAAATTTGCCCCAAATTGGCTATGTCCGTAAATTCCACTAAATTGAACGCCTTAACCCCAAAATTGGCACCCAATTTATGTTGAAAGCCCTTCATTACTTACACATAGACCATTTTCAAAAATTAATTTGAACCTCACCCAACCTTAGCGCAACCTAGACCTGTCTAGCCAACATGTCCAAATTTACTAAAATCCCAAAATTCATCAAATTGAGCTTCCAACTAGACTCAAAATCATTTCAATCCTTCACCAAAAATCTTCATTACAATCATCTACACAAAATTAATCAATCAATTGGGCTGAAAGCCATGGCTAACCAAACCTAAACCCAACTCTTAGCCAATTGAACCTTAATTGAACCCATGCACCAAAATTGACTTAGCCATCCTAAAATCACCAAATTGAGGTCCCCACAACCTCTCAGCACACCTTATTGACCAGGCTAAACCTCCTTGGACTAGCCATGGTGAGCTATAAACCAATGGTCCCTAAATTAAGGGATCTTAGCCAATTTTTCGGCCTTAACCAAATATCTCCTCCATCTTCACTTACCATTGGAAGTAAATTGTAATTAAACCTCCCTGTAGATCATCTGACTCTCTGAACAACTCCCCTAGCCTTTCTAGCTATCCTAGTGGCCGTAAAACCACAAAACTGTGACCCCTAAGGCCAAATCAAACCCAATTTCAACCATAGAGGCCACCTTATCCCAATGACTCTTAAGAGCTCCTTAGCCTTTTACCTAAGCACCACTTTACACTCATCAATTAGCCTTGAACTCCCCCTAAGCTCCTTTATTTAATCAGCCCCTCCAGAGCCAAGAAAGGAGAGTGCTATAAATCGTTGGGGAAACTTTGTCCAATTTCTCTCAGACACTCTCCAAGAACTCCTAAGCTCATTGCCACCATTTTCCCCCATTGATCCCCATTGTGGAAGATTTTAGCTTAAACCAAAACATCTTTCCATAGTCCATAAAACTAAAATTAATTGAGCACACGCCATCCTTAGAGTAAGAGGAGTTCATTCCCCATCAAACCCCCCCTAAAACAGCCCTAAGGTAGCTCTAGACCAACACCTGAAATCGAGCTTGATTGACTTCATACCTAGACCATTCACCAGGGTACAAGACTTCATCTGAAGGTTTGTTGGGACCAATTGAAGCTACCACAACCATCTGACTGAGGCCTCCCCTCTCAGACAAAGCTATTGAACTCTAACCTTAAACCGAGCTAGTTTTGACCCTCTATACGTATTTACTGTATTTAATATTGTATAAACCATATAGATGTGTTTGGATTGAGTAGATGAAGGTTTAGAAACAAACCCCATATGATTTGGTTGAGTATAAGCCAAAATCTTAAGGTTTTAGTGTGGACGACTCACGGGTTAGGTCACTTGGGGACGATAATGGAGAGTTGTCCGATCGCGCGTGCATCAAGTGGACGATGGAGATCAAGCTGGACAAGGGTTCATAAAGCATGGTCTACGTGGAAGCTGAGGGGGATGGCGATGTCATATGGTGGAGCGCCGCTTGTTCTTTCCGAGCCGTATAATATCCAGTCAGCGCTGCGTGTATAAGTAGAAAAATAGAGATTTTTTAATTATTTTAAATGCCTAAACTTTAAAAATCCATATCTTTCTCTAGAAAAATCATAAAAATAAAAGAAAAAAAAACTCCCTTGCTCCGTGAACAGAGCAGAATAATGTGGACAAAAAATAAAAATAATTTTTCAAACATATGATTTTTTAATTAATTAAATACCCTCTTTGGTATTTTAATTCTCCAAGGCTTAAAACATTTCACCATGGCTTAAAATTTTAAGGGTTTATTCCTCATGACATAGGCTATGTCTTTTAACTTTTCCAAAGTCAGAGGGCATCTCTATGCTTCTAACCCTAATTTTCAACCGAAAGGTGACCATTTTGGCTTATTTTAATTATATAAATCAAAATATCACTTGAAAAATTATGAGAAGAATTTTAGTTTGGAGAAGTCTTAGAAAAATATTGTGATACTTTGAATCATTTCTTGAATTTGTATACTTAGTTAAATGTGAATACCTTATATTAATTTGTGTAAATTAAATACATATAAAAAATTAACAATATCAACTACACAATGTTCAAAAAATCATATCTGCCCACTATAAAAAATTTAAAAATTATTTGGCTTGGTTTAAGCACTAAGGTGCGTTTTCTATGAAATCTTGTATTTTTGTACAAAAATAATTATATTAAATTAAATACACTTAGAAAAATTATGAAAACTGGTTTTCTGAGTTTGTTGTGGTCTGAGGCACTCAGAAAAAATAAAATTTTTTTTTGAAAAAATACTTGATTTTTGAGCTATATTTTGGATTTAAAATAAAAAAGAATAATTAAAAATTCCAAAAGTAAAAAAATATTTTAAAATGTGCCAAATTGTCCTTTAATCACTTGGGACTCAATAAGATATTTTTCCTAATTTTTCTAAGTTAAAAAAAAAATTTAAGTGCTTTAAAATGAATTTTTCATATTTTCTCACTAAAATAATCATAATAAAAAATTAAAAATTACAAAATGTAAAATTTGATTCTTTGAATTTTTTGAACTTAAAGGAGTCTAATAAAAAAAAATTTTGTAATTGAAACACTATTTTTTATTAAATAAATCATGCAAATTTATTTAAAAGTAAAATAATAAAAATAGAAATTTTATTTAAAAAATCATGAAATTTTGCCCAAGTGTTTCTCTGACCTTAGGAAACCTCTAATAATTTTCCATAAATATCAATTTATTTTGGATAATCAAATAAATTAAACTTTGAAAATCCTCTTTCCTAAGTTTAAAGAATTATTTAAATTAAATCAAATCTTGAGAGGTCACATGTTCTCCTCCAGCATCATAATTACCTCATAGATATGACACTTTAAACCCTCAAAATCATTTGAGTTGTGTTTGAAGAGTTATGAGGTGAAGTGCCCCAAGGGCAAAGTGGTAATTTTAATACTTTTGTGCCTTATTCAAAAATTTAAAATTATTAAAGAGAAAATGGGTAATTTTGATCTTGATAAGCATGTTTGGATGATTGAAATACAATGGGGTTAAAAGGTAGAAACCCATTCAACATCCTTGCACAACATCAACTAAAAGCATAATTCTCCTAATCTTCATGACTTGGAAGTCAATTAAAGATTAAATGGTTCTTAAGTGATGGAATTAAGCCAGAAAGATGATAATTTACTCTTCTTAGGCCCAAAGTTGAAGATGATTTGATCATTTAATAAGGATATACGACACTTAAAGCAAAACTTTGAAAACCACCATTTCACTCACTATGATTGCTAAAGGTTTAGGAGTGACCTAGGCTCAATTTCTAAACTCAATTGGTTGGATTAAGAAAATGATATGATTGGTAGTTAACATCTTTTAAGCACTACAAGCCCGACTTTAACTCTGGGCACCACAATCTTAAATGACTCAAACGCGTCTTAAAGGCATCCACTCACATAACTCTTAAATGAAATGTTAATTCATTGATCGAGTACCCTATCATCGATTTAATTAAATTTTTAAGTTTCACTAGACAATGGGGTAGTCACACTTCAACCTCGGATGATTATAGGAACAATATGACAAGATCAAAATAAACTTGGGATATTTCAAGAGATATTCAAAATGATCAAGGGTCACACCTTGAATATTTTGAAATCTATTGGATATTCTGAAGGCCAAATTGGACTTGTCATATTTTATTCTAAAATTATCCACTAGGATCTTGTGAGATTTAATAAAGTCATAACTTGGGTTTGGTAGCTAAACCTTCATCTACTCTTACGACTTAAACTTTCATGCAATACTATACATGCTTTGCAAGTACTAACCTTTCAGGTGGTGGAACTAGAAGACTTACTAGGTACGCTTTTACATTATTGCATTTACCTTGCTGTACTTCTTGTATTGAAATTTCATGTTAAACAACGATGTCACCTTGCATGAAAATTGAAACTGTTAGGATAACCGTAAAACCAAAACTAAAATCAACCAAGATAAAATTTACCTCCACAACATTAAAAATATAAGACAACTCAAAATTTAATCACAAACATCAAAGAAAACCACAATTGTGAGACGTCTCTATATGATGATCAGGAATCCCTCCGAGGAGGTAACCTACGGTTGCTAACTAGACTTCCCATGGTCTAAATGATAGTACAAAATTCATCAAGTTGAGGTTAATAAATTCATTTGGACTAAGTGAACTAGATAGAAAATAGTGGTACCAGAATGAGGGAACCATACGATCCTAACTGGTGTCGCTTTAATCAACTTTAACATGCCCCATAACATTTAAATGACCATAACCTTAGGGACATCTGATTTGACATTATAACCTGACACATTAGAAAACTTAAACTTGTTACGACGATGAGCTTGGAGATAGCGTTGTGGCCAACATGACCATCTCCAACAGTAGAAGGATCTAAAATAGCATATTTTTTCTTAGAATTAAATAACAAGCCATAGGATTTTGTGGTTGTCTTCCTAGTGCGACATAAACCCTCCCCTCATCTTTAGGCCTTTGTATAGCTCTGTCATACAATCTAAGCCCCAACTTGTTTTAGGATTCCAAGGTTGCGTTCATCATAACCTAAATCCTCACATTTTTCAGGCTATTGGTGTGATCGTTTCACACAAATATAAGCCCTAAATATATATAAACTAGCAGGATGAAATACTGAAATTATTTCTCCTCAAAACTGAAGCCAAACATTAGGATAGCTTAGAAAGTCACTGAGGTTCTCCTTCGGATCTATGACATTCCCTAGTTCTTTCTCCTTTGGACTCTATAATAATTTTTCCAAATTTGATCCATTCCCCTTTCACACATCTTCGTTTGATCTTGTTGGAAAGTCCTATCTTTTGACCTCCTTGGATAATATTTTCAAATTTTTATCGAGAGTTTTCTTAGGTGATTAACTATAGGGGCTTGCCCTTATAGGAAGCTTTTCTGAACCCAGCTTAATATAAATCCCATTTAATTCTTCATATTAAATAGGGGAACTTGTCAGCAAATAAAAAAAGTTCCGCAGACCAAACGGATGTCGCTGGGCACTAGCTTCTCTCTCCATTTTACTCAGGAAATATCATCTTCATATATCAGTAATTTGTTCATGTCCCTCATGAGCCAGATTTCCTTTTTATAAGACAATGCGTCAATTTGAGTACTTCTGTTGAAACTGCAAGGCACAGGACATCGCTAACTTTAAGAAATTCTTCAAATGACAACGATAATGTCTTCACCAAGGCTGATCTTTTCTTTTGCTTTTGGAATGGAGTTTTCTATCAATAGGGACGAACTCCATGACCTGGCAGTTATTAAGTTTGGAGAAGGATGAGATGATATTGGAGTAAAGTTCAGGAAGATGGTTGTCACATTGATGAAGTTCGAAACAAATAAGTCTGTGGAGCCTATTGTATAGTTCAACTTGAAGTCTGCCAAAAAATTCTCCCTTTCAAAGTGTTCATTGAAAAGAGCCCTACTAGTGTTGAAAAGTATGTCGTTGAGAGCATTGGAATTTATCCGAGAACTGTTTTTTTCTCCTACTACCAGATACACTGTCACCGTGCCAACTGTTTTACCGAGTAAGGGAAAAGAGATTCTACCTGAGGAAGAGTCAATTGACGCTTATGCCCCCACCATTTTTTGGATTTGAGATTGGGTCCAATTCAAAGCCTACACAACTGATAAAGACACAGGAAAGAAGGCTCAACCATGAAATTTTGAAAGCCAAACAACCTCGACAATCTCGCTAACAACAAGCTCAACAATATGGTCAGTTTAGCCTACGTCCGCCTCAGGGAGGATCATACTAAACAGAGAATAAGAGAATGTCTTTGGCAGAATGATACAAAGTGGTGTATTCCTTCAAAGAGGATGTCGTGTCAAAGATGTTCCATGACTTTCTAATGAGACTAGAATTCATAATACCAAAACCAAAAAAGCCAGAAGAAGCCAGCATGAAAGATCATCCTCAATGCTGTCCATACCAATAGTTGCTCGGCCACACAATAGAAAACTACTTTGTCTTTAAGGATTGGCTTGAGGAGAGTTTCAAAAGTGGAAATGTAACTATCCTGAAAGAGTATTTGAAAGAACATGAGAAATACGATTTTGGTTGATTCAATTAACTTCTACACAACCACACCAGTGCTCAACAAAAGAAGTGTCACTCTTAAGAAATCTCCAATTGACCTAAAAGTAATCAAAGGAAACTCAAACGACGCTAAGAAGGAGAGACTCCAAGCCAATAGTGCAATTTTCTGGAGGATAAAGAAAATATATGAATGATGAAAATTAAATATGCCATATTACATGGACGAAAGATTAACAGAAATCAATGTCATCGAGACAAGGGTCGAGTTATCTGCACGTGAAGTTCCATCATCTAGTGTGGTGAATGTTGTGGATGAGAGGCAAGGGGCCACCCAACAAAGGGATGAACATATCAGTCATCTCGAAAAGAAAATCAAAGAATTGACGACCACCATGATTGCAATACAAAGACAGTCACAATCACCGCAGATGACACCTCCAAGAACAAACCAACTAGAAACCATTCATGTTGCGAATGAAAGAAAAGAGTTCACCTCTGATGAACAACCAAAGAAGTAATTTGTCCAAAGCTTCTTACCAAAAAATGCATTTAAAATAAAAGGTAGAACAAGCTTGGGAGGCATTAACCCAATCTAAGGGTGGTGCATTGACTTTAAAGGGTAGACCTTACCTGAAAGAGTTCGATGTCATACCCTACCCTAAAGATTTTGTGTCACCGAACTTTAAGATATTTAACGGGACTAAAAATCCCATGCAGCACATCGCACATTTTCAAGCCAATTGTGGCAATAATAGAGGTAACGAAGCATTAATTTTCTGTCAGTTTGTCAGTAGTATGTCAGGAATAACATTTGATTGGTATGCCGAGTTGCACAACAGATTGGTGAAGACGTTCTTTGACTTAGAACAATTGTTCTTGAAGAGATTTTCTGGAGCTCAACTCCATGTGTTCTATTTAAGATCTCGTGGTAAAAAAGAAAAATCCTAACGAGACTCTAGTAGATTATATTTTGAGGTGGAGAAATCATAGCACGAATTGTGAGCCTCAACTACAAGAACAACATGCAATTGAGACTTTACTCAAAAGCATCCATGGGCCAATAACTTTTATGCTTAAAGGACTCACCATCAAGTCTTTCAGGAATTTTTTGAGTAAAACTAAGAATGTGCAAGAAGTAGTGAAGCATATGGATTCTTACGGGAAGGCTGAGAAGTCCCGTGAATAATCTGGATAGTTACTGTGGTTAGCAGGGGAAAACGACAATTGCAAATACAAGCCGAATAACTTCAACAAACCTTCCAACGTCCTCGTCAGAATATTTAGCAATCATCTCAGCAGAGACCTTACCAGACATACAAAAGAGAAGTTTTAATCAATAACACTCGATGAAATGGGATATACTTTTTTAAAGATGAAGCTGTGAAAAAGATGTTCTGCAGTTTGATGATGAATCCCGAGTTCAGGTTGACCAAGCTAAAGAAGCCTACGAGGTCAACAAGAAAGGACATTCAAGATATTGCACGTACCACATGTTCATTGGACACGCCATAGAGTGTTGTCATTTCAAAGACTTGCTTGAGGAGAAGTTCAAAAGTGAACATGAATCGATCTTGAAAGAATATTTGAAAGGAACCTGAAAAGGTTCTATCAATATGATTTCGGTCAATCTATTTGTTATAACTTTTTCATACACAACTGTAGAATATGAAATGCCTCTTGGCTGCTACTTTATTACTATTTTTATTTAAAGAGGATATTAGTGTGATTAACGTCATTATGTGATCCCAACTTAATGCTTATATATAACAATAGTTCTGATGGTATTTTTCACTTATATTCCCTTATTTTACAACAAAACTAAAAACTTGATCCTGAAGAAAACTTAGAATTTAACTTTTTAAATTATATATATTTATATTGGGATACTATGCAAGTAAACGTATCGTTACCAAGTAATATAAGACTTTTTGATCAAGACCTGAATATCAAACCCAGAGGAAATATTATGCAATATGCACTTTTTAGTAAAATTTTCAATTTTTAACGAGATAATTACTTAAACTAAAAATGATTTTTGCAGGAATTTAAAATTTAATTATTTTTGGTATTTTTGATAGTTTAACGAAACAGTAACAACTTAAAAAGATAACTAAAGTTTTTTTAGAAGAAAAGTACTTAATATGAAAAAATCTTTCTTCTTATCATGAATCAATAATAAGTATAGGAATTCTATTGTGGAAGTATGCAAATTGTGTTGTGCCAAATAAGAACAATAATATTCTTTACCCTTACTAGAGATGCTATAAAGAACATTGGCTGAATTAATGTTTGAATAGTTCTGAAGACCGGCTTGGTAGGGAAAATACTAGTTCTTACTCTAGAGTTCCCTCGATTCCCTCCACTTGGGGGCTAACATTCTCGTATCGGAATCTAAAACAACAAACCAAGTTGGGGGCTTCAACCTGTCACTTTAAAGTCCTCTAACTCTACACTCATCAATGAATATTTTTCTTTTTATTTGCACTCAATCATATGAACTACATTCTCATTCATACAACCTCATGTGATTCTTTCCTACCTATTTGCACTCAATCATATGAACTACATTCTCATTCATACAACCTCATGTGATTCTTTCCAACTGTTGACTGAGACAATATAATCCTGTTTCTTACATGTTCTCACAACCAATTTTAACATCTCGATTGGCCAAATCAAGAAGTGAATGAGTGCATGGATTTAAATCATCACAACATCTTCCAACATTAAAGACCAATAATCTCCACAACTTTCATCCAAAACTTATCTACTTATCATTTTAAGAAGAAAATAAAGAAAACTACTCAGAATCCATGGAGAAAATAAAACCACACTTTAGTTTAAAAGAATAAATCATTTTCAAGCTAAGAACAAGTCTCGATTTAAACTAAAAGTAGTCTAAAACAAAAAGATAAAAACTTATCTCAAGTGCTCCACCAAACTCTTGAAGTTCTTTTGAATCTCTTCTCTTTTACAATCACTCAAAATAAAATAAGAAAAAAGATAAAGTAAATAAAAAGTGGTTTTTAAAAATCTCTCCAAAATAACTCCCAGAGAAGAACTTTCAAAACTTGCCAATATTTTCAGGACTCTTTTCTAAGTCCTCTCTTCATTCTTTTATAGTTTTCAAGAGGTGCCTTGGGATCCCTTCAAAATGTGTCTTGATTCGATGTATTTCCCAAGAGACGCATCCTTTGATGATAGTATTAATCCATGGTGGTTACAACCACCTTTACACGTCTAGTAACTGCCACTGACGCTTAAGCGCGGGGTCTCAGCGCTTAGGTGCGGCCTTCTCTGTTTAACCGGCGCTTAAGCGCAGGATCTCGTGCTTAGACACCAAAACTCTTTTGCACAATTTTTCACATTTTTACTCCAAATTTGATCATTTTTACTCCTTTAAGCATTTTTTTCATTTTTACTTGTCTCTGCAAGAAAAGGACAAAAATACCTTCCATTAAAGCCCAATATCTCAAAAATAGGTTTTAAAATGTGTCTATAAACACTATATATTTTAGGTGTATCAAAACCTCTCAAACTTAAAATGTTACTTGTCCTCAAGTGACACTTTAATCCTTAAAAACCAAATATGTATGATATGTATATGAGTCTTTTTATGAGTTACTAAAATTTAGATTTAAAAATATAGTAGTCCAATTTAGAAAAAATAATTAGTAAATGAGACCAAGTTAAAGTTTGAAAATTTTTAATGTTTATAACTATGAAACTGAGCTCCTATCTAATTCATAAATATTGTAAGTTCTCTAAATTTAGATTTTAGTTCTTTTATTTTCTCTACTTAAAAATTCTTATAAAAAATATTTTTTTTACTATATTATATTTATAAGCTTAAGATTTTATCAAGTCTTAAACTTTAAAAAGATCAAATGTAAAACCAATTTTTAATTAGGCACTAATCCTCAAGCTTCTCCTCCCTTACATTTACTTACTCTTTATTTTCTTTTTCTTTTTCTTTTTCTTCTTCTTTTTCTTTTTTGTTCTTTTGTTTTTTTTCTTTTTCAGGCAAGGATTACTATATCTGCTTAGGCCTTTAATGATTTTAAATTCCACTTCTCCTTTCCTAAAGTAAAGTCTTGATATAAAACTTTTACTTATAAATATAATAATAGTTTTGAAAATGATTTTAATAAAAGAAATTTAAGTATTAAAAATAAAAGGTCTAAATTTCTAAATTTTTCAAAAATACAATTTCTCCTACTAAAGATTGTCACTTATATTAATCATTTTCTATACAAAAAATTTTTAACTTAAAGTTTTGCTTCATTACTAAAATTTTAACTAAATTTTCTTTCTCATTTCTAAAATCAAATTTTACTTCCCTAATTCAACTTCATATTTATAAACAATTTTTCTTTTAACATTCAAATTTATTTGTAGTTCATTTGAGAACAAATAAAATTGATGTTTTGAAAATGTTTTTCATCCCTCCCCCAAAGTTAATTTTTTTAATAGATTAAACAGTTTAACATCAGATAATTATATAGACAGAAATGAAAATTGAAATATTATGCTAACAAGAATTTTCACATCCTAATTATACAAGTATAAAACTAAAGACCGGAGTAAAATTAGTTTTAAGCAAATTTTCTAACATTTTATTTTAGTTTAACATGTAGATATTCGATAGGCTTCTAAACAGTGGGTATAAAAGCAAACAACACACTAACATGATAAAAGAAAAATACAGGGTAGCAGTTTCTGAATTTTAAAATTAAGATCTAAGCTAGCAAGATTTTTAACTTAAAAAAATAGACATGGAACTAAGTTAAGTTCTAAACTAACCAATCCACAGTACTAAAAAGAAAAACAGTTACTACCCTAAAATTTTAAAAATAAAATACTATCTAACATAACAATCATAACAATAATAGAACATAAAAATTCAAAACACAACATGAAACATAGTTCAACCATCACATAACTGCATCTGTAGCAGTACTACATCACAAAGTCCATAACAAAACACAAACATAACAATACATCAAACCAAATCAAGTCCAACACATCATCTGTCTTCTCTACTCCTCTATACTCTCAGAATTTCCACTATACAATTTTTCCTTAGACTCATAGTCAGGATAATGAGGATATTGAGGAAATACTACTCTTGAGTCACCTCTAATCAGGCCCTCCAAAGCTAGGTATAATTTCTCCTCATAGTCACTCTTTCTCCTATTATATCTATTTGTATGCTCAAAAAAATGTTCTAGATATTGAACTTTATCAGTGGTAAAGTAGATATGAGTCATCATCTTTTGTAATAACTGCTCTTGAGTCTCAGTTGACTCACCTCAAGATGTAGAAGAACGTGAAGAAGATGGTCTTGATGAAGATGTAGTAGAGGTAGATGCAGCAGACGTCTCTAATCCATAGCTTCTAGAAAATCCTCCACTCCAGCCAAAAATCAAATGCTACAAATAAGTCTTCACTTTCACTTTCATAATGGGCTTCAGAGGTAATAGAACTTCCTCCCAACTATCATACTTTACTCCAACCTGCTTGCATAAAGAAAATATAAAGGAAGCAAATCCCATACCTGCAGTAGTAGCATCACCAGCTGAACTGATGATAGTGTGATAGATCAAAGCCCCTAGGTTGATGGGATTTCGCTACTGAATACAAAAATTCAACATCACTCTCTTCCTGGTCACTTCACTGAGATGATTTTTAGAAAGAAAACGAGAAGATGAAAAATAGTGTCAAGCATTTGATTGTGCACACAACTTTGACATTAGAAAATTTACTCCTCTCATTTCAATCTTTCAAATTCCTCTATCTAAATTCAAATAAGATATGATCTAGTCCAATTTTGCTTCCGTAGGGCAATAATTTTCATAAAAACACAAAGTGTCTGGTGGTAAATGGTAAAACAAGTTGAGTACCTCTGGAGTAAAAGGTACCAACTTCCCTCGAACCATAACTCGATCATCCTCAGCCTTTGGGAGTTTGCATAAAAGTCCCTTACAACAGAAATTATAACGACAACAGAGAAACAACAGAATTGTTTCCACTGTTAGCGGACTATCAGGTCTCCCACTTCTCCACCTGGACTTTTAAAACATCACTCCTAAATCAATTTTTATTATTGTAGAGTGTCGTTATATCGATCCTGAGCTTTTGAACAAAAAAATCTGCTCAAATCAAATGGGCTCTTTCCTTTGCTCCTTTTCATTCTTGGTGTCATTCTACAAATTTGATAAATTCCAAAAATAACTTTAAAAATGTTTAAATCAATGAAATAAACTTCCAAAAGCACTAACTAAACTTACCAAGCAATTTCCATAGATTTTTCTTCACTTTTCACATGAATAGTAAATTTTTGAAATCTTCCAAATATGCTTAAAATATATGGTGAAAATCTAAAATTTTTGCATAGCAGTAAAGTTCTTACCTCAAGGAACTTGGATCTAGAAAATCTAACTTGATTCCACCAAGAAATCTCCAAATTTCACTTGCCCTAGCCCTCAAAATTACGAACTCAAGTTGTGGAAGACGATAGGATGCATTAAAAATGGCATTTTCAGACCAAAAATTCACTTTTAACTATTCACGAACTTGTTTTCATGAACTGGCGCTTAAGCGCAGTTAAGTTGCGCTTAGGAAACTGCCTTTCAGGTTGGCTCCCGCTTACGCGCGAGTGTGGTGCTTTTGCGCCTGTTCACAATTTTTAAAATATTTAATTGTAAGTAAAATGCACTATTGGCCTTAGTAAACTACCCCTAAATGGTCTCATAGCACTTGAATGACTATTTTTACGTCATATAACTCCCTTCTCTCTCAAAATTCTCTATAATAATTAATTCAATTTGAGGCTAAAAAAAAAAAAAAATTTTTACAAAAAACAAACTTATATTAAATCACAAACAAGTACAAACAAATTTAACACTTAGTTCCCTCTCTAAATAGTCTTGGATGAGAAAATTTTCCTAAGTACAAAACACTTAACACTCATTTACAATTAAACACATAAGTGACATAAACACTAAACACAAGACATAAACACTGACACACTTAAAAACACGACTCCAAACACACAATTCCTAACACTTAACTTAATGCCACACTTCATTAGAAGAAACAAATTCTTATCTCTTAGTAGTCTCTCCAGGAATATACCCCTTCTATTTATAAGCCTACTTCCCCCTCATAACTTCTAGGCATGACTAGAAACTGCCAAGACACGTTTATTCCAACTAAATACAGTTATACCTTCTAGAAATCAAAATATTCACATGTGATTAAATTGCCACGCTTAAGCACCAGATCTGGTATAAATGGTCCCATGAAATAGAATCCCCAAACATTAAATAGTTCAACTTCTAGCATATAATTGAGGGGCATCTCATTTCTTATAAAAATATTGCCCACTCTATGACATATTTCTCAAGTTTTGATTTAAGCATTAACATCTCTAAAAATTGTAGGCCAATAAAATCCATATTGTAGAATTTTGTATGATATTTTATCAACACCAAAATGTCCCCAAAATCAAAATAATAACATTTTTGGATAATTTCATAAGTTTCTTCTAATGGTACACAACTTCGAATGATCAGATCCTTTCCTTGTTTATATAAATATGAGTCATCCAAAAACTAAGTCTTAGCTTCAGAAATAAATTTCCTCATTTGTTGGTATGTCATTCCATAAGGTTTAAAATCACTAACAAAATGGTTCATAATGTCGGTATACCATGGAACACGCTACTCATTAACAATGAACAATTTTTCATCTAGAAAATGTTCATTAATTTATTTTTCAAAATAAAGTGGTTTTTCTAATTCAAACATGGACAAATGATTAGCAATTTCATTTTTAGTTCCCTTCTGATCTACTATTTCAAAATAAAATTCTTATAAAAGAAGGATCCATCTTAAAAGTCTCAGCTTAGTATCCTTCTTTTTCATTAAATACTTAATAGCAGAATGATCTGTATGCACTATACAATGAGTTCCAATCAAATATGATCTAAATTTAGCAAAGGCATATACATATGCTAATAACTCTTTTTCATTTGTTGTATAATTAATTTGAGTTTCATTAAGAGTCTTACTAGCATAGTAAATAACTTTGAAAATTTTATCATATCTTTGTCTTAAAACAACTCTAATAGAATAATCACTTACATCACACATAAGTTCAAAAGGTTTTTCTCAATTTGGTGAAATTATAATTGGTGCAGTGATTAATTTTTCTTNGCAAAGGCATATACATATGCTAATAACTCTTTTTCATTTGTTGTATAATTAATTTGAGTTTCATTAAGAGTCTTACTAGCATAGTAAATAACTTTGAAAATTTTATCATATCTTTGTCTTAAAACAACTCTAATAGAATAATCACTTACATCACACATAAGTTCAAAAGGTTTTTCTCAATTTGGTGAAATTATAATTGGTGCAGTGATTAATTTTTCTTTTAATAATTTAATAGCTTTTAGGCATTCCTTATCAAAATTGAAAATTGCATCTTTCTTCAGTAAATGGCATAAAGGCTTAACAATCTTAGAAAAGTCCTTAATATATCGTCTGTAGAATCCAACATGTCCTTAAAAACTCCTGATTTTCCTTACATTTATTGGATAAGGTAAATTAGCGATCACTTAAATTTTAGCAGGATCTACTCCATACCATTTTCTGATATTTGATGACCTAATATAATTCCTTTTGCTACCATAAATTGGCATTTTTCCTAAGGACTAAATTTATTTCTTCACAGTGTTAAGAACTTTAGATAAATGTTCTAAACATGAGTCAAATGAAGTTCCAAACACTGAAAAGTCATCCATAAATACTTACAAAAAATTGCCATCATACATCTTTTAAATGTAGCAGGGGCATTACATAAACCAAAGGACAGATGTTCCAAACACTGAAAAGTCATCCATAAAGACTTCAATCCCTTTTTCAATTAAATCACAAAAAATTATGTCATACATCTTCGAAAGGTAGCAGGGGCATTACATAAACCAAAGGGAATTCTTCTAAAAGCAAAAGTACCATAAGGACTGGTAAATGTTGTTTTCTATTAATCCTCATGAGATGTTTAAATTTGGTGATAACTGGTATATCCATCCAAAAAATAAAAGTATTTATGGCCAGCTAGTCTATCCAACATTTGATCTAGAAAGGGTAATGGAAAATGATATTTCCTAGTGACAAGATTTAATTTTCTATAATCAATGTATATTCACCACCCTGAAACTTATCTAATAGGTATTAACTCATTATACTCATTCACAGTTACAATTACTCCTTCTTTCTTAGGAACACAATGAATTGGACTAAATCATGCACTATCTGACTACTTTAAAATTTGTTTCTTAACAACCTCTTTCATAACACGATTTAATCTCCTTTATGGATTAGCCCTAGGTTTGTAGTTTTCTTCCAGATTAATTCTATGCATACAAATTGAAGGACTGATTTCTTTAATATCAAAAATTGTCCATCTGAAGGCTTTCTTTAATTTTTTTAGAATTTTTATCAGTTTTTCTTCTTCTTCCTTTGTTAACTTCGAGGAAACTATAACAAGTAAAGTTGAGGAATCTCTTAAAAAGGCATATTTTAAATGTTCAGGAAGTAATTTCAACTCAAGTTATGGAGGTTTTTCAATAGATGGACAAAATTATTTATCTTTGTCTATCGTGCCTAAAATTTCAAAACTTTCTTGAACATAACTTGAATATTCCTTAAAAAGGTTTATACATTTATCTAATTCCTCTTCTTGCTCATGTTACAAATCTTTTTTTTCAGATTTTTCTTCATAAGTAGTCTTGAAATGCCATTCGCTTAGATATCTTATAACATCCATTCTATAGCATTTATCATCTTTGCCTTTTGCAGGGTATTTCATTGATTTTGAAATGTTAAAAGTAACAGTTTGATCATTGATGCACATTGTTAATTCCTCTTTCTGCACATCTATCATTGTTCTTCCTGTGGCTAGGAAGGGTCTCCCAAAAATGATAGGTATCTCTTTATCTTCCTCCATATCCAGCACAATGAAATCAACAGGAAAGATTCTCCTCAAAATGATAGGTATCTCTTTATCTTCCTCCATATCCAGTACAATGAAATCAACAGGAAAGATAAATTGATCCACTTTATTCTATAAATTTTTTAAGATAGGTTATTGAATGATCTGCTAACTGCAGAGTTATAATAGTAGGGGTTATTTCTCAGAATCCCAATATTTAAAATATTGAGAATGGCTTAAGGTTAATCCTTGCACCTAAATCACAAAAACCATTCCCATAAAATCCGTCTCCTATGGCCCATGAAATTGTGAAGCTATCTGGGTCTTTAAGCTTTTCAGGAAGTTTCTTTTGAACTATAGCACTGCACTCCTCACTAAGTACAACAGTCTCATTATCCTCAAACTTCTTTTTTCTGTTGAGAATATCCTTCATAAATTTTACATAGCTTGGAATTTGTTCTAAGGCTTCAGCAAATGGAATATTGATTGTAATCTTCTTAAATATTTCTAGAAATTTTGAAAATTTCTTATCTAACTTATTTTGTCAAAGTCTCTGAGGAAATGGAGGTGGTGGTTTTTCTAAATCAATTTTTGGTGGAGAAATAGGTCTTTCAGAATTGTTTGGAGTGCCCTCTTTTGATTCTACAATTTTTCTCTCTCTCTACTTCAATCTCTTTTTGAAACCCTACCTTCCAACTCTCTTCCACTTCTAGGTTGTATGGCTTTAACTTTCTCTTTATTCTAGTCTTTTGAATTTGATTCAGTATTACTAGGAAGTGTTCCTTGGGATCTATTACTTGATGAACTTGCAATTTTCCCAAGTTGATTCTCAATATTTCTAATTATAGCTCCTTGACTTTGTAACTAATTTCCCATTTGTAACACCACTTCTTCTATAGAAAACTTCTTATCATTAAATTATGTATTATTGTTGATTCTTGGAGGATAAGTAGATATATAATTATTATTCCCTATGTTGTTCCAGTTTTCTAATGGGTTTACTTGGTTGTTCCCCCATTGCTGATTATTACCACCCGAATTGTTATTCTACTTATTATTTATGGTATTCAAAGTCTCTAATGATGTTTGATAATCTATCATTTGGCCTAATGAATTCTCTTCAATCATTGAAATTGGTTGAGAAAAATTCATTCCAAATTGATCTAACTTCCTTGAAATTGCAGCAACTTGATTTACTAACATAGTAAATGCATCAGTTTCATGAATATTGGCTACTTTCCTAGAATTCACCCTCTCAGAAAGCCATTGAAAATTATTGTTAGCCATCTCTTCAATTAAAGCATAAGCGTCATGAAAGGGATTTGACATCAATGAACCACCAGCAGCGACATCGATAATAGATCTAAGAGAACCAATTAATCCACCAGCAGCGGCATCAATAATAGATCTAAGAGATCCAACTAATCCATTATAAAAAGTTTGAATTTTAACCAATCTGGTATAGCATGGTGTGGAAACTTTCTTAAGAGTTCTTTAAATCATTCTCATGCTTCATAAATAGATTCCCCCTTCAAACTAAATAAAAGATGTAATATCATTTCTAAGATTCGTAGCTTTTGATGATGGAAAATATTTAGCAAGGAATTTTTGTGCTAAATCACCCCAAGTTCTGATAGATCCAGGTGTTAACAAATTCAACCACATCTTAGATTTATCCCTCAGTGAGAAGGGAATAGCCTAAGTCTTATGGAATCATCTGAAACACCATTGTATTTAAATGTAGAACACAATTCTAGAAAATTGGTAAGATGTAAATTTGGATCTTCAGAAGGTGATCCCCCAAACTGATGATTTGAAGCCATTTAGATAATAGCAGGTTTAAGCTCAAATGAATTAGTCACTACAGTAGGTTTTTGAATACTGCAATGAAGTTTATCTACAGTAGGGTTGACATAATCTCTTAAGGTCTAAACTCTTGATGAATTTCTGCATTTTTGATTATTTTGGTTTGCCATTTATGTCATTTTTTTTATTTTTCAAGATTTTTAATTTTTTTGGTTTTTCTAATTTTTCTAATAGTTCTTTCTAATTCAAAATCCTAGAGCACTAGTCCTTCAAAACCTGAACTACACATACACTAACATAAAATAAAACAAAATAAAATAAAACATGCAAAATAAGATACAATATTTAAAGTTTAAATAAGACTTTCTAAAAATAGAAATTTTCTTAGTTTTCTTCCCCAGCAATGGTACCAAAAACTTGATCCTGACTTAATGCTTATGCAAAGTATAACAATAGTTTTGATGGTATTTTTCACTTATATTTCATTATCTTGTAACAAAACTAAAAACTTGATCCTAAAGAATATATATTTATATTGATACTACACAAGTATACATATCGTTATCAAGTAACATAGGACTTTTTGATTAATACCTAAAAATCGAACCCACAGGGAAGATTATGCATTATGCACTTTTTAGAAAGTTTTCCTATTTTTTAAAAAGATAATTACTTAAACTAAAAATGATTTTTGCAGGAATATAAAATTTAAATAATTTTAGTATTTTTGATATTTTAACAAAACAGTAACAACTTAAAAAAATAACTAAAGTTTTTGTAGAAGAAAAGTACCTAATATGAAAATATCTTTCTTCTTATCATGAATTAGCAATAAGTATAAGAATTCTGTTGTGGAAGTATGCAAAATGTGTTGTGCCAAATAGGAGCAATAATATTCCTTACCCTTATTAGAGATGCTATAAAGAACATTGTCTAATTTAAAGTCTGAAAATTTTTGAAGACCAGCTAGGCAGGGAAGATACTAGCACTCACTTTAGAGTTCCCTTGATTCCCTCCACTTGGGGGCTAACTTTCTCGTATCCAAACCTAAAATAATAAACCAACCTATTACTTTAAAGTCCTCTAATTCTACTCCCATCAATGAATATTTCGCTATTTATTTGCACTCAATCATATGAACTACATTCTCATTCATACAACCTCATGTGATTCTTTCCAATTGTTGATTGAGAAAATACCAGCGCAGTTCTTACATGTTCTCAAAACAAATTTTATCATCTGGATTGACCAAATCAAGAAGTAAATGAAGTGCATGGATTTTAATCATCACAACTTCTTCCAACATTATAGATCAATAATCTTTACAACTTCCATCCAAAACTTAATTACTTATCATTTTAAGAAGAAATATAAAGAAAACTACTCAGAATTGATGGGGAAAAAAAACCACTCTTAAGTTTAAAAGAAGAAATCATTGTCAAACCAACAACAAGTCTCGATTAAAACAAAAAGTAGTCTAAAAAAAGATAAAAACTTATCTCAAGTCCTCCATCAAACTCTTGAAGTTTCTTTGAATCTCTTCTCTTTACAATCACTCAAAATAAAATAACAAAAATGATAAAGTAAATAAATAGTGGTTACTTAAAATCTCTCCGAACTAACTCCCCAAAGAAGAACTTTCAAAACTTGCCAAGAATTTCAGGACTCTTTTCTAAGTCCTCTCTTCTTTCTTTTATATTTTTCCAAGAGGTGCCTTGGGATCTCTTCAAAATGTGTCATGATTTGATGTATTTGCCCAAGAGATGCATCCTTTCATGATATTTTTTGTCCATGGTGGTTACAACCACCTATTAAGCCAATGGGTGCCTCAAAAACCTCTTCAAAATTTGTGAAAACTGAGTTTACTCATATAGTAACTGCCACTGGCGCATAAGTGTGAGGTCTCGGCGCTTAAGCGCAACCTTCTCTATTTAACCAGCGCTTAAGCGCTGGATCTGGCGCTTAGGCGCCAAAACTCTTTTGCATAATTTTTCACCTTTTTTCTCCAAATTTGATCCTTTTTTCACTCCTTTTAGCATTTTCTTCATTTTTACTTGCATCAGCAAGAAAAATATAAAAATACCTTCCTTTAAAGCTCAATATCTCAAAAATATGTATAAAAATGTATCTAAAAACACTATATATTTGAGATGTATCAGTATGTACCATCCCTCCCACCACAATTAATGAAAAGAAAGAGTTTGCTGTTGTTCAAAATTGTTCAATATTTGAAAAACTCATCACCTCAAAAAAAATTTTAGTTGTTTTGATAAGACTATGACTTCAGAGGAGAATGAAATTAATGTCCTAGTAATTGAGTCATCCACTTTAAAGAATTTGGACTGTGTCCTAAGTTGATTTGAAAATTTGAAATACAAGTAATTGACTCGGGATATCACGAGCCTTTTAATTTCCTCCTATGTGACCGGGTCCTGACTTTCAAATGAGTTATAATATCCCAGAATTCAGCTTAAGAAACATTTGAGGATCATTAGTCAGAGGAATTTGGACATTCAAACTCTTTAAAATAAATATATTTCGCCAGATATAGTAATTCTCAGAAAACAAAGGGAGCAAAAAAAAATATTGTGAAAATCCCCCGAGAAGAAGCTTGAGGTGAGCATATACTAAAACATTAGTGTCTGAATTAATACATTCAAAATATTTAAATCATGCTCTACTAGTTATAGTAATTCTCAACAAAACATGGGGAAAAAAATGTGTGAAAACTATGATCCAAAAACCAAAGTAAAAAAAGAAAATTATCCCTAAGAAGAAGCTTAAGGAGGATGTATAATCAATAATTGGTGTTCAAGTTTCCCCTAATGGACGAGACTTAAAATGTTCTTTTAGGAAAATTCTTCCAATATTATATTCAAGAAAAGTTAAACTATCTTGAGTCTTTTGGTCGCTTATTAATTGGCTCAGAGATATCTTTGCTAAACGAAAAATGTTTTGATCACACACTCAAAATTTTGAAATCTGCTTAAGCTCAGAAAGAAAGAATTAAAGAAACAATGATGATATTAGCAGTTAATAGATATTCGACCATGAAGTCGTATCTTTCAGTGCCCAACAAATACAACTCCAATGTCAATTTGAAGAACGTGAGAAAGATTTCTCAAAGACAACTTCAACAACCTTTACAAAATCTGCAACAAATCAAATGATGACTGCTACAAATGAACCTATGAACTTGCGGCCTCTTCAGTTGTGGTATCTATAGAAATAACCCATCTTTATGTGTACTTGAAAGAATATAGTTTCGATAGTTCCTTAAGGAATGAGATATTTTTTATACTTGTCATTTGTCGGTGGACTATACTTCAAGAAGTACCGTGCCTCATGATATTTCAGAGAAAAATACTCATTCTTAGAAGCTCAGATGTCGTGCTTGTCTAAAACTGGGTCTAAATCCTAAAACAAATGCAACAAAATAAAACTCAACATCAAACAAAATACAAAAAATAATCAACATTGAAGCAAAATTTTGCATCTTATAAATTTTTGTGGATCTCTACACAGACATTTCAATAAAATTAAGCACTGTGCAAACTTATACAGACGTTCTCCGAACTTTGCAAAATTTTCATGATCCCTACATTTACAAACCTTAACAAAATTTCAATTCTTTGAGCTCGAGGTCCCAATTTTTCCTCACCAATGTCAATCTTCAAAAATTCTACTAGTTTCCCATAAATTTAAAACACAATTTTTTAGAGGATGAGGATTTCAGATCTGATTCTGCATTACTTTGCTATGATTCACACTATATTTTAGAGGATGAGGATTTCAGATCCAATATCACATTACTGCAATGATTCACCCGATATTTTAGAGGATGAAGATTTCACATTCGATTCTGCATTACTTTGCAATGATTCACACTATATTTTAGAGGAAGAGGATTTCACATCTGATTGTGCATTGCTTTGCAATGATTCACGCTATATTTTAGTGGATGAGGATTTCACATCTGATCCACATTGCCTAGTAATGATTCAAATGATATTTTAGAGGATTAGTATTTCACATCCGATCCACATTGTTTAGCAATGGTTCACGATATCTTAGAGGTTGAGGATTTTATATATGCTTCCGCATTACTTTAGGTTCTCTTCCTATAGAATTATTTCAAATTAAATTCAATGATATTTTAAAGGATGAGGATTTCACATCCGATCTGCATTGCTTAGCAATGGTTCATGATATTCTAAAGGTTGAGGATTTGACATCTGATACTGTGTTGCTTTAGGAGCCCCTCCAATCGCAATCCTTCAAATAATAATCAACGATATTTTAGAGGTTGAGGATTTTATATCCGATTTTGTGTTGCTTTAGGTTCTTCTCCTATTATAATCTTTCAGGTCAATTCAACGATATTTTAGAGGTTGAGGATTTTACATCTGATCCACATTGCTTAGCAATTGTTTACAATATTCTAGAGGTTGACGATTTCACATCTGATATCCCGTTGCTTAAGGAGCCCCTCCTATTGCAATTATTCAAATAAAATTAAATAATATTTTAGGGGTTGAGGATTTTATATTTGATTCCGCGTTGTTTTAAGATCTCCTTCTTTTGTAATCTTTCAAATCAAATTCTGGAGGTTGAGGATTTTATATTTGATTCCTCGTTCTTTTAGGAGTCCCCTCCTATCGCAATCCTTTAAATCAAATTCAATGATATTCTTGAGGTTGAGGGAATAAGCCCTTCAATTAATTCAAGGCATTCTATTCTCATCTTTTGAAATCAGTTTTAAGACCACCTTAATTTGATTATGGTATCTGATTCTTATTCCGTTATTGATACCCAAATTTAAATTCCAATTTTTGGGGTTAGTACCTAAATTTTGATTCACATTCTCCAAAATTCATTGAATTTTGAAATCTAAATCAAAATTTTCTAACATCAAATCAAAATTGGATCTTCACTGAAACTGTCATTTTTCTTTCCCTGATGGTCATTTTTGGAATTCATTTCCTTTTAATCCCCAGCGAGAATTCTGAACCTTCGGTTTTGCTCGGATATTTCACTTGCTAATTCCAAGCAAAAAAAAATATCACTCGAATTCTACACTCCTTTTATATCTATTGACTTATGAGTTTGTATTGATTTTGTTTTTTTGTTGGTCAATGCCAATTCGCGCGATTTGCTTTTCCCTGTACACCACACCTATTGGGGTTCCATTTGGTGACCTCAAGTTTGATTGAGGTTTAGTTTTCCCTCTTTAGTTTCCTAAGGTCTAGCCATAGGACTTTCCTGTTGACTATTCCTAGAAAACTAGAAAACGAACCATCACTATTAAAAATTATAAACTCCACCTTTCTCAAATTGAAGTTCCACATATTGATCATAACCTCTAGCACTTAATAGGTGGGGTTCCATAGAACTGTCTGAACTTGGGGTTAGCCCTGGGTGTTGGACTAGAGCTAGTTCACTCACCTACACTCACTCTCACCCATAATCACTCACAACCCTAAACCCAAAATGGTTGACTTTGATCCCTTGATTCTTTTAGGAGACCATGTAGATGGTCCCCTAAACCCACTAGTCCTAGGACTAGGGTTTAGCTAAGACCAGTACATAGAGGACCAAATGGGGATTCCATTGGTCTATAGCTCAACTATGGTGGTTGACACCCCAATTCTACCAAAAAT
This sequence comes from Phalaenopsis hybrid cultivar, assembly GCA_002079205.1. Lineage (NCBI taxonomy): Eukaryota > Viridiplantae > Streptophyta > Magnoliopsida > Asparagales > Orchidaceae > Phalaenopsis > Phalaenopsis hybrid cultivar. The sequence continues at coordinate 226,950 of JXCR01127995.1, forward strand.
ACCTAACTTTGCCTTTTGCCCCTAAACCCACCGAAATTACCTAAACACCCCCAAACCTTAAAGTTGGCCAAAAATCCTAATTTCACCCAAAATACCCAAATTTATTCAAAAACCATTTCAATCCATTTGAAAATACCCAAATTATCCAAATCCACCCAAAAATTTCAAAAATACCAAAATACCCCCAAAATTGCCAAAATTACAAAAAATACCCTTATCACCCCAAACTTTCCCAAAACCTCCAAAATCATTCCAAATGTCTCCAAAACAAATTTGGACCCTCCAACTAAACCCAATTTGGCCAATCTAACCATTTTGCCAAAACCCTAAAATTGCCTTTTAAGGCTCAATTTTCCCAAATTCACCTAAAATGTCCATCAATTTGGTTCGAATCCCCCCACTAAATTTCAACCCTAAACTCAAATTCAACTTTCATAGGACCAATTTAAACAAAATCCAAGCTTAATTAGCCCATGTTTTGAGCTTAATTTTGATCAAAGTCAAACCCCCAATTTTGGCCCTATGACTTAATCCCACCAATATGAACCCCGTAGCTTACTTAATTTGCCACAATTTGGATCCTAAATCTTTTACAACACTCCTACACACCAAAATTGACTTTTAATTGGCCTTGTTGAAGCATCAATTGCACTTAATTTTAACCCAAGTCTATAAAATCCTCAAATTTGCCCCAAATTGGCTATGTCCGCAAATTCCACCAAATTGAATGCCTTAACCCCAAAATTGACACCCAATTTATGTTGAAAACTCTTTATTAAATTTCTATAGAACATTTTTAACAATCAATTTGAACTTCACCCAACCTTAGCCCGACCTAGACCCAAGTCTAGCCCAACATGCCAAAATTTACCAAAATCACAAAATCCTTCAAATTGAGCATCCTATTGGACTCAAAATCATTTCAATCCTTCACAAAAAATCTTCATTACAATCATATACACAACGTTGATCAATAAATTTTGCTAAATATCATGGCTATCCTAACCCAAACCCAACTCTTATCCATTTCATCCCAAATTGGACCCATGCACCAAAATTTACTTAGCCATCCTAAAATCACCAAACTAAGGTCCCCACAGCTACTAAGCACACCTTATTGACTAGGCTAAACCACCTTGGAGTAGCCATGGGTCCATAAATTAAGGAATCTTAGCCCATTTTGGGCCTTAACCAAATATCTCCTCCATCATCACTTACCATTGGGAGTAAATAATAATTAAACCCACCTGGATCACCTGACTCTCTGACCACCTCTCCTGGCCTTGCCGGTCGGCCTAGTAGCTGGAAATCTCCAAAATTGAGAGCCCCAAGACCAAATCAAACCCAATTTCAACCATGGAGGCCACCGCATTCCAATGGCTCTTGAGAGCCCCTTTGCCCTCCACCTAAGAAACGTTTTACACCCATCTATTAGCTCTGAACTCCTCTTTAAGCTCATTTATTTAATCAGCCCCTCTATGGAAAAGAAAAGAGAGTGCTAAAAATCCTTGGGGAAACTATGCCCCATCGCTCTCAGACACTCTCCAAGAACTCCTAAGCTTATTGCCACAATTTTCCCCTATGATCCCCACTCTTGATGCCCAATTTTGAGCTCAAACTAGGGCATCTCTCCATAGTCCACAAAACTCAAATTAATTGTGCACACACCATCCCTAGAGTAGGATGAGTTCATTCCCCATCAAACCCCCCTTTGAAATAGCCTCTAAGGTAGCTCTAAACCAACACCTGAAATCAAACTTAATTGAATTCATACCCAGACCATTCATCAAGGCACAAGCCCTCATCTGGAGGTTCGTTGGGACCAATTAAAGCTAGCATAACCCTTTGATTGAGGCCTGCCCTCTCAGATAAAAGCATTGAACTCTAACCCTAAACCAAGCTAGTTTTGACCCTTCATACGTATTTATTGTATTTTATAATGTATAAACCATATATATGTGTTTCTCTAGAGTGGACAAAGCTTTAGAAACAAACCCCATGTGATTTTGTTGAGTCTAGGCCAAGATCTTAAGGTTCTAGTGTGAACGACTCACGTATTAGGTCACTTGGGGATGATAATGAAGAGTCTTCCAATCTCGTGTGTATCCAGTAGACAGAAGAGATGAAGTCGGACGAGCCCTTAGTGCATAAAGCATGGTTCGCATGGCAGCTCAGGGGCATGGCGGCGTCAAATGCCAAAGCACCGCGTGTTCTTTCAGAGCTACCTAGCATTTAGTCAGTGCCACGTGTATAAGTAGAAAAATAGATATTTTTGAATTATTTTAAATGCCTAATCTTAAAAAAATTCATATCTTTCTCTAGAAAAATCGTAAAAATAAAAGAAAAAAAACCCCTTGCTCTGTGAAAAAAGGAGAATAATCTAGACCAAAAGTAAAATTTATTTTTAAAACATATGATATTTAATTAATTAAATATCCTCTGTGGTATTTTAATTCTCCATAGCTTAAAACATTTCACCATGGCTTGAAACTTTGAGGGTTTCTTTCTCATGACAGAGGCTAATGTCTATTGATTTTTTCAAAGTAAGGGGGCATGTCTATGCTTCTAACCCTAATTTTCAAGATAAGGTGACCATTTTGGCTAATTTTAATTATATAAATCAAAATATCACTTGAAAAATTATGAAAATAATTTTGGTAGGTTTCCTGCGGTCAGAGAAGTCTAGAAAAAATATTGTGATGCTTTGAATCATTTTGTGAATTTCAATACTTAGTTAAATGTGATTACATTGTATAATATTTTGTAAATTAAGTACATATAAAAAAATTAACAAAATTTACTCCACATTGTTCATAAAAATCATATCTACCCACTGCAAAAATTTGAAAATTATTTGGCTTGGTTTATGCACTAAGGTGGGTTTTCTAAGAAATCTTGTATTTTTGTATGAAAATAGTTATAATAAATTAAATACACTTAGAAAAATTATGAAAATTAGTTTTCCGACTTCTTTGTCGTCAGAGACACTTAGAAAAAATAAAAATTATTTTTGAAAAAATACTTAATTTTTGAGCCATATTTTTTATTTAAAATAAATAAGAATAATTAAAAATTCCAAAAATACAAAATATTTCAAAATGTGCCTAATTGTCCCCTAATCAACTGGGACTCAATAAGATATCTTTCATAATTTTCCTTAGTTAAAAATAAATTTTAAATGCTTAAAAATGAGTTTTTTATATTTTCTCACTAAAATAATTATAATAAAGAAATTAAAAATCCAAAAAGTATAAGATTTGATTGTTTGAATTTTCTAAACTCAGAGGAGTCTAATAAATATATAAAAATAATTTTTGTAATTAAAACACTATTTTTTATTTAAATAAATCATGAAAATTGATTAAGTGTTTCCCTGACCTTAGGAAACCTCTAATAATTTTTCCATAAATATAAATTTTATTTTGGATAATTAAATAAATTAGCCTTTGAAAATCCTATTTCTTAAATTTAAATAATTATTTAAATTAAATCAAATCTTGAGAGGTCCACATGTTCTCCTCTGACATCATAATTACCTCATGGATTTGCCACTTTAAACCCTCAAAATTATTTGAGTTGTGTTTAAAGAGTTATGAGGTGAAGTGTCCCAAGGGCAAAGTGGTAATTTTAAGAATTTGGTGCCTTAATAAAAAATTTAGAATTATCAAGGGGAAAATGGGTAAGTTTGATCTTAATAAGCATGTTTGGATGATTAAAATACAATGGGGATAAAAGGTAGAAATGCATTTAACACCCTTGCACAACATCAAATAAAAGCATAATTCTCCTAATCTCATGACTTGGAAGTTAATTAAAGATCACATGGTTCTTAAGTGGTGGGCTTAAGCCAGGAAGATGATAATTACTTTTCATAGGCCTAAAGTTAAGGATGATCTAATTATTTAATAAGGATATATGACACTTAAAACAAAACTTTGAAAACCACCATTTCACTCACTATAAATCCTAAAGGATTAGTAGTGACCTAGGCTCAATTTCTAAACTCAATTGGTTAGATTTAGAAAATGATATGATTGGTGATTAACATCTTTTAAGCACTACAAGTCTGACTTTAACTCCGAGCACCACAATCTTAAATGACTCAAATGCGTCTTAAGGGCACTCACTCACATAACTCTTAAATGAAATATCAATTGATAGATCGAGTACCCTATCCTCGGGTTAATTAAATTGTTAAGTTTCACTGGGCAATGGGGTAGTCACACTTCAACCTCAGATGATTACAAAACGTTATGATAAGATTTAAATGAATTCGGGATATTTCAAGAGATATTCAAAATGATTTAGGGTCACACCTTGAACATTTTGAAATCTATTGGATATTTTAAAGGGAAAATTGGACTTGCATATTTTGTTATAAAATTATCCACTAGGATCTTCTGAGATTCAATGAAGACATAACTTGAGGTTTGGCAGCTAAACCTTCATCTACTCTTACAACTTAAACTTTCTTGCAATACTATACATGTTTTGCAAGTACTAACCATTTAGGTGATAGAATGAGAAGTCTCGCCACGTAAGCTTTTACATTAATGCATTTACCTTCCTGTACTTCTTGTATTGAACTTGCATGTTAATCAATGATGTCACCCTACCTGAAAACCAAAACTCTTAGGATAGACGTAAAAATAAAACTAAAACTAAAATCAACTGAGATACAATTCACTGCCACAACATTCGCAATATAAGATAACTCAAAATTTAATCACAAACATCACAAAAAACCACAATTGTAATTAAATTAAGACGTCTCGATCAGATGATCGGGAATCCCTCGGAGGAAGTAACCTACAGTTGCTAACGAGACTTCCCACAGTTTAAATGAAAATATGGAATTCTTTAAGTTGAGGTTAGTAAATTCATTTGGACTAAGTGAATTCGATAGAAAATAGAGATACCAGAATAAGGGAACCGTATGATCCTAATCGGTGTCGCACTAATCAACATTAACATGCCCCATAACATTTAAATGACCATAACCATAGGGACATCTGATTTGACATTATAACTTGACACATTAGAAAACTTAAACTCGTCACGAAGAGAAGCTAGAATCTAGTGTTGTGGGCAGAACGACCATCTCTAAAATTAGAAGGATCTAAAACAACACATGTTTCTTTAGAATTAAATAACAAGCCATAGGATTTTGAGGTTGTCTGCGTAGTGTGACATAAACCCTCACCTCATGTTTAGGCCTTTATATAGCTCTATCGTACAATATAAGCCCTAACTCATTTTAGGATTCTGAGGTTGTATTTCATCACGACCTAAATCCTCACATCTTTCAGGCTATTTGTGTGATCGTTTCACACAAATGTAAGCACTAAATAAATAAATTTGGCAGGATGAAACACTCAAATAATTTCTCCTCAAAATTGAAGTCAAACATTAGGATAGCTTGGAAAGTCACCGAGGTTCTCCCATGGATCTATGACATCCCCTAGTTCTTCCTCCTTTGGAATCTACAATAATTGTTCAAAATTTGATTCATTCTCTTTTCACACCTCTTTGTTTGATCTTATTGAAAAGTCTTATCTTTTGACCTCCTTTAAGATAATATTTCCTATTTTTTATCAAGATTTTTCTTAAGTGACTTCGGTCATTTAAGATGTAATTAACTATAGGGGCGAACACAACTTAATATAAACCTTATTTAATTCTTCATATTAAATAGAGGAACTTGTCGACAAATAGAAACGGTTTTACAGACCAAATGAATGTCATATATTTCTTAGTTTTTTTTATCGAGCCTCATCCATAAGTCATGTGTTTATCTTTCGGGATAGGTACATGATTTGAGGTATAGTGCTCTATCATTTAAACTATGAAAAATATAGGGTCGGTTTGATTTTAAATTTTTCTAAACTTAATTATATATGTAAATTAAAATGCCCTTCCGAAGCGGGCGACGTAATTTTGATTCCAGTGACCGACAACTTCCAACAGGCAAGTCCTAAACTTTTTAGTGCCGACAAGGAACTAAATGGGGATTTCATTAGTCCATAGGGTATATTGGGTGGTCAGTACCTTATTTCTATCAAAATGTCTAACTTGGCCTTTTGTCCCTAAATCCACTCAAATTACCTAAATGCCCTTGGAACCCTGAATTTGGCCAAAATCCTCAAATTCACCAAAAATACTCAAATTTGTTCAAAAATCATTTCAAACCATTTCAAAATACCCAAATTGCCCAAAAATACCCAAAAATCCCAAATTTATCAAAATACCGCCAAAATTAACAAATTAACAGAAATACCCTTGCACCCCAAACTTTCCCAAAACATCCAAAATCACTTCAAATCTCTCCAAAAACCAATTTGAACCCTTCGATTTCAAATTATAAATACCTAAAACAAAATCACTTCAAATCACCTCAAGTTAACCTTTCAATTTTGGTATTTGATCAATAAAAACCAAATTCAATTTGGCCCAACTTTCCCTCAATTTCAATTTTAAATGCTTTGAGCTCAATTTTGGTCTAAGTCAAACCCCAATTTTGGCCCTATGAGCTAATCTCACCTAATTGAACCCCATAGCCTACTCAGTTTTCCCCAATTTGAATCTTAAACTCTTCATAACTGTCATACACATCAAATTAAACCTTCAGTTGGCCTTTGTGAAACCTCAATTGCACTTAATTTTAACCCAAGTCCAAAAATCCCAAAATTTGCCCCAAATTGGCTATGTCCCAAAATTAACCAAATTGAGTGCCCTAACTCCAAAATTGACACCCAACTTATGTTGAAAACTCTTCATGACATTTCTATATTCCATTTTCAACCATCAATTTGGAATTAGCCCAACCTTAGCCCAACCTAGACCTAAGTCTAGCCCAATATGCCTAAATTGACCAAAATCCCAAACCCTTCAAATTGGACCCATGCACCAAAATTGACTTAGCTACCTTAAAGTCACCAAATTAAGATTTCCACGGCCACTAAGCACACCTAATTGACCAGATAAACCATAATAAACCCACCCAAGCAAGCTATGGACCAATGGATCCCTAAATTAAGGGATTTCATCCCTTTTTTGGGTCTTAACCGAAAAATATCTTCCATCAAGACAAAACCCTCGAGGTAAATTATAATTAGGCCTCCCAATGAGTCACTTGATCATTTGGCCACCTCCCCTAGTTTTGTCGGCTGGCCTAGTGGCCGAAAAGCACCAAAATTAAGAGCCTCAAGCTAAAATTCAAACCTAAAACACACCCATTATAGCTGCCCAACTCTGATTGGCCCTTAGCACTTTGAAGCCTTCCACCTCATCTCCACATTGCACCCAATTGGAGGCCATGATAGCCACCATAGGCTATTTTACTTAAACCCCTCCTCCATGCCTAAAATGAGGAGAATAAAATTTTCTTTGGGGAAACTTTGTTGAATTGTTCCCAGAGCACCTCCAAGACTCCCTAACCCCATTGCAACCATCCTTTGACAATCTCCCCCATCCCTTAAGCTCATTTTTTTAACTTAAAATTAAGGAAAATTTCAGCCATCTTAAAACTCCACCAAATCTCAAATTGATTTGCTCTTGAGCTTCACCAGAGAAAGAAAGGAAGATCCCAATCAAAATCTATCTCTGTTGAGCCCTCTAACATATCCCTAGACCAAGGTTGCTCCACCACTTGATCAAACTTGTACTTAGAGCTTTCAACAATGGAAAACAACACATTCAAGAGGTTCGTCAGACTCCACTGAAGCTTCCACAAGCACCCAATCGAGGCCTCACCTCTTGGGCAAAGGTATAGCTCACTAACCCTATTTTTGGGCTCAGTTTGGTCTTTTGTGAAGAAAAAATGCAATTCATTGCAATGTAACCATATAGATGTACTCGTCTTGAGTAGATGAAGGTGTATGAACAAACTCAAAGTGATTTGGTTGAGTCTAGGCTGAGATCTTAGGGTTTAAATTTGGACGATGCACAAGTTCTGGCTATAGGGGATGATGAAGAAGAGTTGTCCGATCGAGCGTGTATCTAATGGATGGATGAGATCGAGTTAGATGGAGCCTTCGTGTCTGAACAACGGGACGTGTGGCGGTGCTGAACTAAGAAGCGACGGGTGGCATTTTGGGGAGGACGAGGTTAACGCGGCACGTGACTGGGATGAATATAAAATTAGCATTTTTTTATTAAATAAATAACAGATCTTTAAAAATTCATATTCTCTTAAAATTGTAATTCTCCATGGCTTAAAATATTTCACCATGGCTTGAAATTTTTAGGGTTTGTTCCTCATCACAGAGGATATATTCTCTAATTTTTCCAAAGTCAGAGGACATCTCTTTGTTTCCAACGCTAATTTTCAAGCTAAGGTTCCTATTTTTGCTTATTTTAATTATGTAAATCAAAATATTACTTGAAAAATTATGGGAATAATTTTTGCAGGTTTCTTGTGGTGAGAGAAGTTTAGGAAAAATATTTTGATATTTTGAAATATTTTGTATATTTCTATATTTGTTTAAATGCATACAACTTATATTAATTTATCTAAATTATATATTTATAAAAAATAGCAAAATGACCTCTACACTATCCATAAAAATCATATATACTAACTGTAAAAATATCAATATTATTTGGCTTAATTTAAGCACAAAAATGAATTTTATAAGTAAACCTTGTATTTTTGTACAAAAATAATTATTTTAAATTAAATAACCTTAGAAAAATTATGAAAGTTGGTTTTCTTAGTTCCTTAAGATCAGGGGCATTTAATAAAAATAAAATATATTTTTTGTAAAAATATTTCATTTTTAGATGGTATTGTGAATTAAAAATAATTAATATAATCAAGATTTCCAAAAATATCAAAAATGTTTTGAAATATGTGTAAATGTCTTCTGATGACTTTGAATTCATTAGGAAATTTTTCCTAATCTTCCTATGTTAAACAAAAATGAATTTTTTTAGGCCTAAAATGAATTTTCTCTATCTTCTCACTAAAATAGTTACGATAAATAAATTAAAAATCACAAAAATATAATATTTGACTCTATGAGTTTCTGAACTCAAAGAAGTCTACCAAAAACATAAAAATGATTTTTGTAATTAAAATATCATTTTCTACCCAATGAAATCCTTGAGATTGATTAAAAGTTAAATAATAATAATAATAGTTTAATTCAAAAGATCATGAAATTTTACCTAAGTGTTTCTCTGACCTGAAGAAACCTTTAATAAATTTTTCATAAGTACAAACTTTATTTTCGAAAGTTAAATAAATCAATTTCTAAAAAAAATCATACTTTTTGAATTTTAAATAAATAATTAAATTAAATTAAATTTTGAGAGGATCCACATATTCTCTTCTAACATTTTAATTACCTCATGGATATGACACTCTTAAATACTCAAAGTCATTTGAGTTTTGTTTAGTGAGTTATGAGGTGAGGTGCCTCAATGGTAATACGTCATTTCAGATTCTGGAGCCTTAATCAAAATTTAGGATTAATTAGGGATAAATAGGTAATTTTGATCCTAATAAAAATATTTTGAGGATTGAATAACAATGGGGTTAAAAGGTAGAAACTCATTTACCACCCTTGCACAACATTAATAGAGGCACAACTCTCCCAATCTTCATGACTTAAAAGTCAATTAGAGATCAAATGATTTTAAAGTGATGGGTTTAAGCTAGTAAGATGATAATTTACTTTTCTTAAGCCCAAAGTTGAGGATGCTTTTTTCATTTAATAAGAATACACATCACTTAAATTAAAGTTTGGATAATCACCATCCCACCTACTATGATTATTAAAGGCTTGGTTTTGACCTAGGCTAAATGTTTAAACTCAATTGATCAGATTTAGACGATAATATGATTGGTGATTCACAACTTTAAACACTACAAGCCTGACCTTTATTGTGGTTACCACAATCATAAATGACCTAAAATTGCCTCAGGGGCACTCATCCTCATAACTCTCAATCGAAACATCATCCTATCCTTAGTATAATTAAATGGTCAAGTTTCACTGAGTAACGAGGTGGTCACACTTTAAGCTCAGATGATTAATGAAATAATATGACAAGTTCAAAATGAACTCAGAATATTTCAAGAGATCTTCAAAATGGTCCAGGGTTATGCCTCGAGCATTTTTGAAATCTATTGAACATTCTGAAGGGTAAATTGGACTTGCCATATTTTTGTTCCAAAATCATCCACTAAAATCTTCCAATAGTTAATAAAAATCAAACTTAAGGGTTGGTAGCTAAACCTTCATCTACTAATGAAGCTTAAGTCCCCTGCAATATTATATATATGTATTACAAGTACTGACCTTTCAGGAGGTGGAACGACAAGTCTCACCAGGTATGCTTCAACAGTTTACAGTACCGTCTTTTCTTGTACTTTCAACACTATATTTTTACGCTTATAAAACTTGCAGGTTAAATAACAATGTTACCCTGCATGAAAACCAAAACTGCTAGGATAGCCGTAAAACCAAAAGCAAAACTAAGATCAACCAAGATAAAATTCACCACCACAACATTCAAAATGTAAAACAACTCAAATTTAATCACAAACATCACAAAATAACAATTTCAACGAAATTAAGACATCTTTATTAGATGATTGGAAATCCCTCGGAGGAGGTAACCTATGGTTGCTAACGAGGCTTCCCACAGTCTAAATGAAAGTATAGAGCTCAATAAGTTTATTTTAGAAAATTCATTTGGACTAAGTGAATTCAATAGAAAATAGTGGTGCCGGAATGAGGGAACCGTAGGATTCTAGTTGATGTCGCTCTAATTAACTTTAATATGCCCCATGAAAATATTGTCAAAAAAGTGCATGATGGATTGTGTCGTGCTCACCAGTCAGGACCGAAGATGAAAATGAAAATCAAGAAACTCAGATATTATTGGCCTGAAATGATGTCCGATTGCGTGGAGCCAGCCAGAAGATGTCACTGGTGCCAAGTGCATGGGGTGGTCTTGTACCAACCCCCGAATGTGCTACACCCAACCGTTTCCTTGTGGTCATTTGAGTGTTGGGGCATGGATTGGGGCACAGACATAATACGTCTGATAGACCCTCCATCTTCCAAAGGACATAGATTTATACTTGCCGCTATAGATTACTTTTCTAAATGGGTAGAAGCAGTGCCATTACGAGAGGTTATAGCAAAACACATCCTTCAGTTCTTTAAAATCTAAGTCATCTACGGTTTTGGAGTTCCGCATAGAGTAATCTTTGACAACAGGATAGCTTTGAAAGCTAAAAAATCAACAACTTCATTAAACGACATGAGATAGACTAGAGGTACTATACAATCTACTATCCCACGATAGATGGTTTAGCTGAAGCTTTCAATAAGACACTAGTCCAGATTTTGAAAAAAACACTAGATGAAAAAAAAGAGATTAGCATAACAGATTACTAGAAGCATTGTGGTCCTACGAGACAACGTTCAGGACTCCCACTCAGTGTAAGATTTACATGCTCGTGTATGGGTTTGAGGTCGTACTACCACTAGAAGTTCAGACATCATCTCTCAGAGTCGATGTTACCAATCAACTTACAACAAGAAAAGTACAAAACTCAGACTTGAATAATTCGAAAGTCTTAAAGGAAAATGAATAGAAGCACAACAACATTTGGAACTTTACCAGGTCAAATTGATACAATGCCATGACAAATTGGTCCGCGCAAGCACATTCAAAATTGGTGATCTCATACTTTTACTTAAAAGGTCTATTCATGCATGTCGCAAGATAGGTGGAAAATTTGAGCCAACTTGGGAAGGACCATTTATCGTAGAAAAGGTCTACACGGGAGGATCCTACCAACTGGTGGATTTTTGAGGCAAAAGGCACATGTTGCCGATCAACAGACGATACTTGAAGACATAATATGCAACTTGACATTTCATAAATTTTGAAATTTTGATTATTCTGGGGTTATTTATTTGGCCAAATGTCACTGACAAGGTCCAAAGATTTTGTAATAAAATTAACCCCAATAAAATGAATTTCTTTTTTAAATTTGTCCATAAACTTGTTTTTAAAAAATCAACCAACAAATAAATTAAGTTTTAAAAGTGTATTTTTATAATTAAATGTGATAAAAATAAAAAGAAAATAAAATAAATTTGTTGAGTTGTTTCTTTAGATTTTGAGGTCTAGTACTCTTTGCTCGTGCAATACGACTATCGCTGTCTGCACTAATTCCCTTCACATCCTCATGAAATTTCATGTTCTGCACAAAACCTCACAAAATTCCACATCTCTTCCTCACCAATGTCAACCTTTTCACATGACAGACATCTATGAGTTTATCACCACAATCCTTTTACACTAAATTCCTGTTCTCGAAGACAGTATCAAGACACTAACTTCCTTTCCACTATCTCCTGGGCTGGATTTGGGCCATAGAGCTTTCCTTCCTAATGTGACACATACCTTTCGAGATTGGTGTAAGATCCTCCTGAATGGGACCATGACATCCAATTCTCTACACATATCTTCGAGATTGGTATAAGACCCCCTTGAATGGGATACGACATCTAATTTTCTACACATATCTTCAAGATTGGTGTAAGAACCCCTCGAATGGGTCACGACATCCAATTCTCTACACACATTTTTGAAATAGGAGTAAGATTCCCTTGAATGGAACACAACATCCTATTCTCAACCTCTTTGAGATAAGACTAAGAATCCCTTGAATGGAACATAACAACTTATTCTCAACCCTTTAAAGATTGGTATAAGTCCCCCTTAAATGGAACACGACGTCCAATTCTCTACACACATATCTCTGAGATTGGTATAAGACCCCCCTTGAATGAGACCACGACATCCAATTCTCTTCACATATCTTTGAGATAGGAGTAAGACTTCCTTGAATGGAACACAAAATCTTATTCTCAACCCTTTTTATATTGGTATAAGACCCCCTTAAAAGGGATACGACATCCAATTCTCTACACAAATCTTCAAGATTGGTATGAGACCCCTTTGAATGGGATATGACATCCAATTATCTACAAATGTGTTTGAGATTGGTATAAGACCTCCTATAATGGGATACGACATCCAATTCTCTACACATATCTTTGAGATTCATATAAGACCCCTTGAATGGGACCACAAAATCTAATTTTCTACACATATCTTCGAGTTAGGAGTAAGACTCCCTTGAATAGAACAAAGCATCCTATTCTCAACCTTTCGAGATTGGTGTAATACTCCCTTGAATGAAACACAACATTCAATTCTCTACAAACATATCTTTGAGATAGGAGTAAGACTACCTTGAATGGAAAAAAACATCATATTCTCAAACTTTTTGAGAGTTCTATAAAACCCCCTTGAATGGGACACGAAAACCAATTCTCTACACACATCTTTCAGATAGGTATAAGGCCTCCTTGAATGGAACACAACATCCTACACTCAGTCTTCAAGGTTGGCACCTAGATTCCGACTCTCTTTCTGGGATTGATACGTAAATTTCAATCCCCATCTCGAGGTCAGCACTTAAATATTGATTACCACCTCTGAAAACATTTGAAACATGATAACTTTAAACCCACTCTGCAATCCCAGCGAGAGTTCCTACTCCTTAACTTCAATTAGATATGCACTTGCTAATTCACCAGAGGGAAAAACTAGAACTCAAATTATACATACCTTCTATGTTTGTAACTTAGGAGTCTGTATTGGTTTTTTTTGTTCTTGTCGGTAAACGCCAATACATGTGGTGTGCTTGCCCAGCACACCACACTTATTAAGGGTCCATTTGTTGACCTCACTTTTGGTTAAGGTTTAGTTTTCCCTCTTTTGTAGCCTAGGGTCTAGCCATATGACTTTAAACTAGAAAAGGAACCCTCACCATTAGAAACTCTAAACTCCTCTTTGCTCAACTTGAAACTCCACATATTGGTCCTAACCTCTAGCACTTAGTAGGTGGGGGGATCACTATGAGGGAGCTTAAGGAGAGTCCTCATAAGACTATTTGACCTTATGGTTGACCTTGGGTGTTGGTCTAGAGCTAGTTCACTCACCTACACTAACTATCTCCTACATCCCACTCACAACCTTGAAACCCAAAATAGTTGACTTTGATCCCTTAATCTTTTGGGAGACTCATTTTGATGGTCCCCTAAACCCACTGGCCCTAGGCTAAGGTTTAACTAAGACCAATACATAGAGGACCCAAATGGGGATTTCGTTGGTCCAAAACTTATATAGGGTGGTTGGTACCTCAATTATATCAAAATGTCCAACTTGGCCTTTTGCACCTAAATCCACCTGAATTGCCTAAATCCCTTGAAATCCTATATTTGGCCAAAATCCTCGAATTCACCAAAAATACCCAAATTTGTTAAAAAATCATTTCAAACCATTTCAAAATACCCAAATTGCCCAAAACCACCTATAAATTCTAAATTTATCTAAATACCCCAAAAATTACAAAAATTTCAAAACTACCATTGGCACCCCAAACTTTCCCAAAACATCCAAAATCACTTCAGATGTCTCCAAAACCAATTTCAACCCTTCAATTGAACTCAATTTTGCCAATTTGACCATTTTGATCAGAACATTAAAATTGCCATTAAAGGCTCAATTGCCCCAAATTCATCCCAAATATCCATCTATTTGGCCCAAGTTTCCCTCAATTTCAATTTTAAAATAAAATTAAACTTTCATTTGATCAATACAAACCAAATTCAAGCCTAATTGGCCCATGATTTGAGCTTAATTTTGGTCTACGTCAAACCTCAATTTTAGCCCTATAACCTAATCTCACCTAATTGAACCCCATACCCTACTCAATTTGCCCGAATTTGAATCTTAAAGTCTTTATAATTGTGCTACACATTACATTAAACCTTTAATTGGCCTTGGGGAAGCCTCAATTGCATTTAATTTCAACCGAAGTCAAAAAATCCCTAATTTTACCCCAAATCGGTGACCAAAGAAAAATATGTTGAGATTTTCATACATATTTTATACTAATATTGGTGATATTGCACTTTAAAGAAGGATATTTTTTATGTTTTGTTGCAGGTATGTTGAATTATGGTCAATTGAGAAAAAAGATGCAAAAAGGAGCAAATTTGGAGCAAAAAGGACCAAAATAGGAAGATTTGAACTAGGGCGCCGACGGCAAGCCCAACGGCACCGACGGTGGGTTTTTTCCTGAGAGTCCAGAATCAAATATTCTAGAAGGTCCGCCGACGGCACCATCTAGGTCGCCGATGGCGAGAACGGTGGTTCTCTTAACAAGTGCATTGAATGTGGATGATTTTTGAAGGGACGCTTAGGTAACTGTTAGAAAACTCTTCTACAACTTTAAGAGAAACTTTTGGGCCAAAAAAAGAGAAGCCCCGTGGTGGTGTCCGCTGAGTTTTTGTTATTTGTACAGTGTAGAGTGTTTAATTTAGGGTTAGTATTGTGAGGAATTCTTTGACAGATTGTAAAAGTGGAGGAAATGTGAGAGATTTCTTCCTCCTTGCCGCTTTGAAGAAGAATTTTGTGTGTTATAAAGAAAGGAAGAGATTCAGAGGAACTTCGAGGAGCTTGCTTATGGAGGAATTGGAGATAAGTGGTATTTACTTATTGAAGTAGTTATTTCTTTGCTTTTATATATAAGTTTTAAGTTTTGTCATATCTTCTCCATGAGTTCTGAGTAGTTTTCTCTGTCTTTCTCCTTGTCTTGAGTGAGATGGTGATTTGAATTGGTTGAGCCATGAGAATGTTAAAGAAGTTGTGATAAACTTTTCACTTCGATCTTAATTTACTTTCAATATGGCCTATTGATTTGTTAAAATATGTTGAGTTTTACAACAAAAGTGAAGATTACATCCAAGATATAAGGAGGTTAAATTCCTTGAAAGTTGGGTGTGAATAAATAGGGAAATAAAATTATTAGGCGCATAATTTGAGATTTTAGAGTGACAGACTAAAATACTCAATTCAGTCCTATTATTTGAGTGCTGAAGTGTAGATGTTAGCCCTCAGGCGAGGGGAACATGGGAGCTCCGAAGTGAGAGCCAGTATCCTCCCAGCCTAGCCGCAGAATCAGTAAACAAGCATAGGATTAGTCAATGTTCTTTATGCTCCAGCCTAGCCACAGACTCAGTAACCAAGCATATGATTAGTCAATGTTCTTTATGCCTGGACCAAAGGGTAAAGAATAGGTATGCTCCTATTTGGCTCAATTTGAACTAATTCACTTTATCCATTCACTTTAATTTCTTGACAAGGAGAAGGATGCTTCAAAATTGAACTGATTCACTTTATTCATTCACTATAATTTATTGACAAGGAGAATGATGCTTTCTTATATTTGAACTAATTCACTTTATCCATTCAGTATAATTTCTTGACAAGGAGAATGATGCTTTCTTATATATTGAATATCAGATTCATTTGATATTTTCCGAACTAATTCACTTTATCCATTCACTATAATTTCTTGACAAGGAGAAGGATGCTTTCTTATAACCAATTCACTTTATCCATTCACTATAATTTCTTGACAAAGAGAATGATGATTTCTTATATATTGGATTCACTTTATCCATTCACTATAATTTCTTAACAATGAGAAGGATGCTTTCTTATATATTGAATAATTTATCCATTCACTATAATTTCTTGACAAGGAGAAGGATGCTTTCTTATATATTGAATATTCATTCACTATAATTTCTTGACAAGGAGAATGATGTTTTCTTATATATTAAATATCACATTAGATGGGTAAAGAATAGGTATGCTCCTATTTGGCACAATATAAATTGAACTAATTCATTTTATCCAAAATAGGTATGCTCCTATTTGGCACAATACAATTTGAACTGATTCACTTTATCCATTCACTATAGAATAGTTATGCTCCTATTTGGCACAATATAAATTGAACTAATTCATTTTATCCATTCACTATAATTTCTGTGCTCCTATTTGGCACAATACAATTTGAACTGATTCACTTTATCCATTCACTATAATTTCTTGGGAGAAAGATGCTTTCTTATATTGAATATCACATTTAAACTCTCATTAGTATCATTCGTTATTTAATAGGAGAAGGATGTTTTCTTATATATTGAATATCACATTAAAATCTTTATTAGTACAATTAGTTACTTTCTTATATATCGAATATCACAATTACACCCTATTTTCTATCATTAGTTACTTATTAGTTATTAAAATTATCTATGAAGGATGCTTTCTTATATATTGAATATCACAATTAAACCCTACTTTATATCATTAGATATTTAGCACAATATAATTTGAACTAATTCATTTTATCCATTCACTATAATTTTGATATTTTCCGAACTAATTCACTTTATCCATTCACTATAATTTCTTGACAAGGAGAAGGATGCTTTCTTATAACCAATTCACTTTATCCATTCACTATAATTTCTTGACAAAGAGAATGATGATTTCTTATATATTGGATTCACTTTATCCATTCACTATAATTTCTTAACAATGAGAAGGATGCTTTCTTATATATTGAATAATTTATCCATTCACTATAATTTCTTGACAAGGAGAAGGATGCTTTCTTATATATTGAATATTCATTCACTATAATTTCTTGACAAGGAGAATGATGTTTTCTTATATATTAAATATCACATTAGATGGGTAAAGAATAGGTATGCTCCTATTTGGCACAATATAAATTGAACTAATTCATTTTATCCACAATTTCTTGACAAGGAGAATGATGCTTTCATATGATTAGTCAATGTTCTTTAGTAGAATTAGTTAATTAAGAGTATGTTAAAATTTCATATTTATTTTAATTGCCTATTAGTGACAAATAAACAATTTGAACTGTATTGTTGTGATTAAGTATTGATTTTCTAAATCCTACTTCGTAGCCTCTAGTGTTACTCCCTATGGGATCGATATCCAAACCTCTATTAGAGTCTTGTATTACTTGAGTGATACGTATACTTGCATTGATAAGTGTGACTTTGCAATTATTTAATATTTTATACAAATTTTTATCAAATCTATAACTGTTGTAAAGTTTTTAGCGCCATTGTCGGGGACTTAAATCTTCTAGCAACAATATCAAATTCTTGTATTTTTAAGCATATATAAAGTTGCTGTCAAGTTTTTGGCACTATTTCGGGGGAGTAAGAAAATCATAATTAGAGTAACAGACAAATTAAGACTATTACAAAACTTTTACTTGAATTGAAGCTTATTTTCATATCTAGTTAACTATTTTTCTGTGTATTGATTTCATATGTATGCGTAAATTTGGACATGAAAATCTTATACCCTACTATTCAGAATTAGAATGCACTGCTAGAAGAATTAGAAAACTAAGAAAAGAACCTAGAAATCCTAAAAGAGTAGCTAATATCCACAATTCTGATGCAATATCTATGTTAGATTTGCAAATTGCTGCAATATCAAAGAAATTAGATCATTATAGAATGAATTATTCTCCAACACCTACTATAGAAGAAAATTCATCTGGGCAATTTGTGGATGTTCAACCTTCATATGAGACCTTAAATGCTATGATTGGTGCAATATCAAAGAAATTAGATCATTATGGGATGAATTATTCTTCAACACCTCCTATGATGGTGATAATTCATCTGGGCAATTTGTGGATGTTCAACCTTTGTATGAGACTTTAAATGCAATAAACAATAGACCCAACAATCATTATTCAAACTATTATAACCCAAGTTGGAAGAATCATCATAATTTTAATTCGAATAAAAATTCTTCTACAAATCAACAATGGGTAAACAACCGAGTGAAAATTCATCCAACCAAAGAAATGTTAATTATAGACCTTCTTATCCTCCAAGATTTAATAGTAACACTCAATTTAAGGAAAAGAAGTTGTATATGGAAGAGGTGATACTAAACATAGGTCAACAATTGCAGAATCAAGGAAATCAATTACAAATTCAAGGAAACCAGTTACAAAATGTGTCAACAATTGCAGAATCAAGGAAATCAATTATAAATTCAAGGAAATCAATTACAAAATCAACAAGAATATTGACAACCAATTGGGGCATATCGCTACTGTGCTTAGTAACCAAAAAATGGGAACTTTTCCTAGTACTGTGGAACCAAATCCTAAAGATCAAGGAAAAGAACAAATAAAATTGATACAATTACGAAGTGGAAAAGATTTTGAAATAAGAGTGAAGAAAAAAAAAGAAATTGAAAAAGAGAAAGTGGATACAGAGAAAGAAAAAGATCATGAATACCCAGATTTAGAATATCCACTTGCACCAATGAAAATTACTATGGAGAAACCTCCACCACTATTTCCACAAAGATTGAAGCAACATAAAAAGGATAAACAATTCTCCAAGTTTTTAAAAATTCTTAATAAATTAACGGTAAATATTTCCTTTGAAGAAGCTTTAGAGCAAATGCCCAATTATATGAAATTTATTAAAGATATTTTGAATAATAAAAGGAAGTTCATTGATAATGAGACTGTAACACTTAGTGAAGAGTGCAGTGCAATTATTCAGAAAAAGCTTTCTGAAAAATTAAAAAATCCAGGTAGTTTCACTGTACCTTATGCTATCGGTGAAAAATTTTATGGAAGAGTTTGGGAGCTAGCATTAATCTTATGCCTCTATCAATTTTCAAAAGATTAGAATTAGGAAAAGTCTCACCTACTTCTGTAACACTTCAGTTGGAGATCGTTCAGTTTCTTATCCTAAGGGAGTTATAGAAGATGTGTTAGTAAAAGTTGATAAATTTATCTTTCCTGTGAATTTCATTATTTTAGATATGAAGGAAGATAGAGAAATACCTATCATTTTAGGGAGACTATTTATAGCTACTTATTATTTTTGATATGGAGGAAGATAAAGAAATACCTATAATTTTAGGGAGACCTTTTTTAGCTTTAAGGGAGTTATAGAAGATGTGTTAGTAAAAGTTGATAAATTTATCTTTCCTGTGGATTTCACTTTAGATATGGAGGAAGATAAAGAAATACCTATAATTTTAGGGAGAACATTTTTAGCTACTGGGATATGGAGGAAGATAAAGAGATACCTATCATTTTAGGGAGACCATTTTTAGCTACTGGAAAAGCTATGATAGATATGAGGAATATAAAGGAATACCTATCATTTTAGGGAGACCATTTTTAGCTACTGGAAAAGCTATGATAGATAATAAAAGTGGATAAATTTATCTTTCCTGTGGATTTCATTGTTTTAGATATGGAGGAAGATAAAAATTTTAAGGAGACCTTTTTTAGCTACTGAAAAAGCTATGATAGATGTTCAGACGGGAGAATTAACTATGAGAGTTAACAATCAAGAAGTGACTTTTAAAATTGTGAAATCTAAGAAATACCTTACTGTTGAAAGAGATAATGAATTTTTTCGCATGGAAATTAGTGAACATATATTGCACGACCATTTTAAAGAACATTTTAAAGAGAAAGAATATTTTGAAGACAAAGATGAAATTATTTCAGACAAAATAGAAAATGAAGAATTAAATTATGTTTAGGAAAGATTTGAGATGCTGGATATTACAAGAAATGCTGATAAGAATCTAGTTTCGTCAAGTATAAAACCACCTGAACTTGAGTTGAAAGTATTGCCTAGCCACTTGAAGTATGTGTCGTCAATTATAAAATCACCTGAACTTGAGTTGAAAGTATTGCCTAGCCACTTGAAGTATGTGATCGATTATAAAACCACCTGAACTTGAGATGAATGTATTGCCTAACCACTTGAAGTATGTATTTTTAGGAGACTCATCTACATTACCTGTTATTATGAATTATAAAACAACCTGAACTTGAGTTGAAAACATTACCTAACCACTTGAAGTATGTGTTTTGTTGCCTAACCACTTAAATTATGTGTTTCTAGGAAACTCATCTACATTACCTATTATTATATCTTCAGAGTTAAATGATTTGCAAGAGCAAAAACTTTTAGATACATTAAAAAGATATAAGAAAACTTTTGGTTGAACCTTAGCTGATATTAAAGAAATCAGTCCTTCAATCTGTATGCACAGAGTTATACTGGATGAACAATATAAACCAAGAGTTGATCCACAAAGGAGATTAAACCCAATGATGAAAGAAGTAGTCAAGAAGTAAATTTTGAAATGGTTGGACACTGGAATTATATATCCTATTTCAGACAGTGCTTGGGAAAGTCCAATTCATTGTGTTCCTAAGAAAGGAGGAGTAACTGTTGAAGCAAAAGAGAATAATGAATTAATACCTATCAGACAAGTTGTTGGGTGTCTTATTTGCATTGATTATATAAAATTAAATACTGCCACTAGGAAAGATCACTTCCCTTTATCGTTTTTAGACCAAATAGTGATAGACTTTCTAGGCACAATTATTTTTGTTTTTTAGATGGATATACCGGCTACCATCAAATTCTTGTTGATCTTAAGGATCAAGAAAAGATAATATTTACTAGTCCTTTTGGGATGTTTGCTTTTCAAAGAATGCCTTTCAGATTATTTAATGCACCTACAACATTCGAGAGATGTATGATGTCTATATTTAGTAACTTAATTGATGATGGATTAGAAGTGTTTATGGATGATTTCTTTGTATTTGGAACATCATTTGATGCATACTTANCTGATTATAGAAAATTAAACACTACCACCAGGAAAGATCACTTCCCTTTACCCTTTTTAGACAAAATAGTAGATAGACTTGCTGGGCACAAATATTNATAATGATTTAATACCTATCAGACAAGTTACTAGGTGGTGTATTTTCATTGATTATAGAAAATTAAACACTGTTACTAGGAAAGATCAC
Organism: Phalaenopsis hybrid cultivar; assembly: GCA_002079205.1. Classification (NCBI taxonomy): domain Eukaryota; kingdom Viridiplantae; phylum Streptophyta; class Magnoliopsida; order Asparagales; family Orchidaceae; genus Phalaenopsis; species Phalaenopsis hybrid cultivar. Next base: position 248,770 of record JXCR01127995.1, read on the forward strand.
TTCCCTTGACCATTTTTAGACCAAATAGTGGATAGACCTGCTGGGCACAAATATTTTTGTTTTTTAGATGGATATACCAGCTACCATCAAATTCCTATTGCTCCTGAGGATCAAGAAAAGAGACAATATTTACTAGTCCTTTTGTCTTTTGCTTTTCAAAAAATGCCTTTTGGATTATGTAATGCACCTGCAACATTCCAGAGATATATGATGTTTGTATTTAGTAAGTTAATTTATGGATGATTTCTCCGTATTTGGAACATCTTTTGACGCATGCTTAAGTTATCTTAAAAAAGTTTTGGAGTTATGTGAAAGAACTAATTTAGTTCTAAATTAGGAGAAATGTCAATTTATGGTTACAGGAGGAATTGTGTTAGGGCATAAGATTTTGGAAAATGGTATGGAAGCAGACCCTGCAAAAAGTCGAGTTATATTTGAATTAACACCTCCTACTAATGTAAGAGGGGTTAGAAGTTTTCTTGAACATGTTGTTTTTTACAGGCGTTATATTAAATATTTTTTAAAAATTACTAAACCTCTTGCCAACTTTTAGAAAAGGACAAGAAATTTGAATTTATTGAAAGTTGTTTAAATGCCTTTGAGTTATTAAAAGAAAAACTAATCACAACCCCTATTATATTTTCACCTAAATGGGAGAAACCATTCAAACTGATGTGTGATGCTATTGATTATGCTATTGGAGCTGTTCTTAGACAAAGATATGAAAAGATTTTTAAAGTTATATACTACGCTAGTAAAACTCTTAATGATGCACAAATTAACAATATTGTTACTGAAAAAGAGTTACTAGATATTGTGTATGTTTTTAACAAATTTAGATCTTATTTAATTGGGACTAAATGTGTTTTGCAGACTGATCACTCTGCTATTAAATATCTAATGCAAAAGAAGGATGTCAAATCAAGGTTAATTAGATGGATACTTTTTATGCAAGAATTTGATTTTGTGGTTATTGATAGAAAGGGAACTGATAATCAAATTGCTGAACATTTGTCGAGATTTGAATATCATGAATTATCTGACACCGACAATGAAATTACAGACAGTTTTCCTGATGAACAACTTCATAATATTAATGAGTGGAAAATATCACGGTATGTTGATATTTTTAATTATATTATAAGTGATATTTTGTCATTTATGCTGACATTACAACAGCAAAGAAAATTCATTCATGATGCGAAAGTATATTTTTGAGATAAATCTAATTTATATAAACAATGTAAGGATCTTATTATGAGAATATGTGTACCTTATGAAGAAGTTGAACTAATCATTCAGAAATGTCATGATTCTGAATTTGGAGAATATTTTGAGATTGATAAAACTGTGTATTAAATTTTACAAGCTGGATTCTATTGTCCTACTCTCTTTAGAGATGTTTACAGATACATAAAAACTTGTGATCGATGCCAACAAGTAAGCAATACATCTAGATGAAATGAAATGCCTCTGAATTTCATGTTAGAAGTTGAGATCTTTGATGTTTGGGGATTAGATCTTATGGTACCATTTATTCCTTCATCTGGGAACTTATACATATTAATTGTGTAGACTACGTTTCAAAGTGGATTGAAGTACAAGCTTTACCTCGTTGTGATGCTAAAAGTGTTTCAAGATTTTTAATGAAAAATATTTTCACTAGACACGTAATGCCGAGAGTGATTATCATTGATGGAGGATCCCATTTTAGGAACAAATATATTCAGAGATTGACATAAAAGTTTAATATTATTCATAGAATCTTTACTTCCTATCACCCTCAAATTAGTGGGTTAGCTGAAGTTTCTAATAGAGAGATTAAACAAATACATGAGAAGACTGTAAACCCTAGTAGAGTAGATTGGTCTACTAGACTGGATACCGCATTATAGGCTTACAGGATTGCTCATAAAACTCCTATTGAAATGACTCCTTACAAGCTAATTTTTGGAAAGAATTGTCACTTACAAGTAGAATTGGAGCATAAAGCATATTGCGCGATTAAAGAATTTTATTATAATTTGAAAGATGCTGGTGAGAAGAGATTGTTACAAATGAGTGAATTGGAAGAATTAAGAAATGAATATTATGACAACGACAGAATTTATAAGGAGAAACTAAAATTATGGAATGATCGGAAGATTAACCAGAAGAACTTTGAACCAAGATAAGAAGTTTTGCTTTACAAAACAAGGCTGAAGTTATTCCCTAGGAAATTGAAGTCTTGTTGATTAGGACCCTTTACTGTAACTCAAGTTTATACTTATGGAGCTGTTGAAATTGAAGATCAAAAGACTGGGAATAGATTTAAAGTAAATTGGCACAGATTAAAGTTGTATTTTGAGGGTAAAAGACCAAATTTTAAAGAGGTTTTAATAGTCAGTCAACCTGAGTAATACATGAATAGGTCGGGCTGACGACGTTAAACCAAGCACTTTATGGGAGGCAACCCATAGTTATCTTTTTTTTATTGTGATTATAATGTTTTTATTTGAATTTATTGTTAGTTTATGGTAGTATTAAACTCTACTACTCATACTTGCCCTTGAATCATCATAAAAATTGGATCCATAGAGAAAATTGGAACGCATTCGGACCAGAGTGAAACTGTGAAATTTTTGCCTTGGGCACCAACAGCGGACTCGACGTCGCCAACGGTGGGTTTTTCCCGAGAGTCTAGGCAATTAATTCTAAAAGCTCGCCAACGGCGCCATCGACGTTGCCGACAGCGAGAACGACAGTATGACGGTTTCTGGAGTTTGAAATGATAGTTTTTTGCAGTTTTGGGCGAGAGTTACTCCCTATAAACTTCTAAATTTGGATTTTAAGTTCATATTAGCCCAAAAAAGAAATTGAAACTCCACCAAATTCATCCTTATGGCGTCCAATTCCACTGAAAACCTTAGATTTTGAGTGTTTAATCGGAAAAAGTTCATTAGTTCTGAGGCGCAGTGAATCTTCAACAAAGTGCTGATAAAGAAGAGATTAATCAAAGAAAGAGGATTCATGAATCGAGGATTGAACGATACTTCGACAGCAATTGAAGAGATGATTGTAAGACAACGATGGGAAGTGTTGTGCTACACTACAGTCGTCGTAGTCGTTCCTGTGGTGAAGGAGTTTTATGCTATTTTGCATGGAATCAACCAGGGAGTCGTCTATGTGCGAGGTAGACAGATAAATTTTACTCTTGCATGGATTAATGAGTTTTATATGATCGATAATGTTCCTGTCTGCCATTATTCCAACTTCGTCCCGACAAGAAACCTAATGAATGAGATCTACCAGTATTTGACGAACGAGACTGAAGACTGGGAAATGAGAGAAAACAGGTATGTTAGGTTTTCTGCGACACTTCTAAACCCTGTTTCTAAACACTGGCACTTCTTAATTTATGCAAAACTATTACCAATGATGAAGATCGGTAAAGTTACTAAGGAAAGTGCTATTCTGAATTACTGCAACCAAATGGGACTACCGATCGATATTGGATCGATAATTATGGAGTCTGTTTTGGCCCTGATCATTCATGGATCAACTTATGGGCTTGGATATCCTTCAGCAATTTTCTTACTTTGCAGTCAGTTCCAAGTATCTTATAAGAATTAGGAAAAAATACTTCTACCTTGGAAACTTTTGGACCCAACCGAGAACTTCCCAACCAATGAAGATGAGAATGATATGATTATTATTGTGGATCAATCATCTCAGAATTCACTTCTCATTCAGCCTTTAGTTTCGGACAAGACATTAGTGATCGCGTGCAGAATCAAGAAACTAAAGAAAGAGGTGCAAAATGTGATGAATGCAATTAACAATAACTCTAATTTTTTCGATCATCTAGACTAGAGGATGAAAGACCATTTTGATCACTCTAGACATATCAAAGGAATTTTGGTACGATTGATGTGGAAGATGGGATTGATAGAAGAGGACAATACTGAAGAATTCCCATATCAACTCTTTTATAACCTCTTTGTTCATGTTTAATCAATAAGTGATATTAGAGGAGAAACAAACACAGAATGTCTAAGTGTGTGGTTTGATTTGAATTTATGTGCTTAGGTAACTTTCTAAATTTGCTTTTAGATATCAATATAGTTGAGACTGAGCATAGGATTTTTGTTTTCAACGTTTAGAGTGTTGTGGCTTGGATTGCAACGCTGAATTGATGAGGTTCAGAAAATACCAAACTTATGTGTGTCGTGTAACGTGTACTGTAACTCTTGAAATTTATATATAATTGTAAGATTTTGTGTTGTGAATGTTTATTTGGGTTAGTACATCATTTAATCAATTAAAATTTATGTCTAGAATGCTTGAACGGATGTCGTCGAGGCTTGAAATTGATCAAAATTGCAAAAATTTAGAGATTGAACAAATTTTGAAAATCTCACCGACGGCGCCATCAACGCAGCCGACGGCGGATTTGTTCTGAGACTTAGGTTATTTAATTCAATAGAGCTCGCTGATGGTGTTGAAGACCCCGCCGACTATGAGATCCCGAAAAAACACTTTTAACTGCAATTTTGATCAGTCAATCGCCACTATTCATCATCCCCTTCTTCTTAAAAAATGAAAATTTTGATATAGGGCTTGAAGATCTTGGATTTGGTGCAATTTCAAAGCATTTAGACACCATATTTTATCATATCTCAATAAAAACTTCACTCTAACCAAAAAATATTTGATTTTCACCTTGAATTTCTTCCAGAAGATCCGAAGAAAAAAAAATTTTGAGAATGTGGAGAAAATATTTGGAAGAAATTCATCGAATTTAGATTTGAACTCTTAAATTCACTCTTGAAAGCCATTATTTGAGTATTTGAAGTGTATTTTTGAATTTTTTTTATAATTTTGATTAGATTGACATGGCTCCGTGACAAAAGAGGCGACTTGAGTTTGATGAGTCTCGCTTCGTCAATGTGAAGGCTCAGTCGAGATTTACTTCAGTATTTAGAGGGAAGAAATGTATATAAGATCGTGTTTTTGAGAGTCTGGGAGGAGAAGATTGAGGAGATGTCTAATCAAAAATTGGCTTCACTTGGACCTACCTAAAGGGAAAACCTAAATACATTCCTGAACTTATATTTATGGATGCATCTTTATGAAGTTCCTATCATTTGAATATTCTAAGTGACTTAATATTGCAACATATAGTCATGAAAACCTAAATACATTCCTGAACTTATATTTATGGATTAGATCTTTTACTAGTAGTGTTCTCAAGAAGTTCCTGTCATTTGAATATTCTAAGTGACTTGATATTACAACATATGATCATTCTTGAAATGAATATAAAACTAGAACTCTTAAACTTGATGATTAGATAGTTTTGTACCTACAGAATTAATTTAATTACTTGAATTTTTCTAAAAATCTCAATATGGTATTTACTTAAATCAAACTTATAGTATTTCTGAATTAAAATTTTACTACAATATATCATAACTTTTGGGTAGTACTAAAATTACTTGAGGACAAGTAATAGTTAAGTTTAGGGATTTTGACCAAAGAAAAATATGTTGAGCTTTTCATACCTATTTTATACTAATATTGATGATATTGCACGTAAAATAAGGGTATTTTTGATGTTTTGTTGCAGGTATGTTGAATTATGGTCATTGGAGCAAAAAGATACAAAAAGGAGCGAATTTGGAGCAAAAAGGACCAAAATATGAAGATTTGAACTAGGGCGCCGACGGCGAGACCAACGGCGCCGACGGTGGGTTTTTCCCGAGAGTCCAGATTCAAATATTCTAGAAGGCCATCGACGGCGCCATCGAGGCGCCCGACGGTGAGAACGGAGGTTCTCTTAACAGGTGCATTGAATGTGGATGATTTTTTAAGGGAGCTTAGGCAACTCTTGGAAAACTCTTCTACAACTTTAAGAGAAACATTTGGGCCGAAAAAAAAAGAGGAGCCCCGTGGTGGTGTCCGCTGAGTTTTCGTTGTTTGTATAACGTAGAGAGTTTAATTTAGGGTTAGTATTGTGAGGAACTCTTCAAGAGAATGTAAGAGTGGAGGGAAAGTGAGAGATTTTTTCCTCCTTGCCGCTTCAAAGAAGAATTTTGTGTGCTGTAAAGAAGGGAAGAAATTCAGAGAAACTTCAAGGAGTTCGTTTGTGGAAGAATTAGAGATGAGTGGTATTTACCTGTTGAAGTTTGAATGACTTTGCTTTTATGTATAAGTTCTAAGTTTTGTTGTATCTTCTCCATGAGTTCTTAGTAGTTTTCTTTGTCTTTCTCTTTGTCTTGAGATTTTGTGAAATGGTGATTTGAATTGGTAGAGCCATGAGAATATTAAAGAAGTTGTGATGATCTTTTCATTTTGATCTTAACTTACTTTCAATCTATTCAATTGATTTGTTAAAATATGTTGAGTTTTACAATTAAAGTGAAGATTACATCTAAGAGTTAGGGAGGTCAAAGTCCTTGAAAGTTGGGTACAAATAAATAGGGAAATAAAATTATCGGGCGTAGAATTGGAGATTTTAGAGTGATAGACTAAAATCTTCCAATTTGGTCCTATCGTTTGGGTACTGAAGTGTAGATGTTAGCCCTCAGGGGAGGGGAACGTCAATTCCGGTCACATCGATTGGGTGTTGAAGTTTAGATGTTAGCCCTTAGGCGAGGGGAACGTGGGAGCTCTGAAGTGAGATTCGGTATCCTCCCAACCTAGATGCAAATTTAGTAACTAAGCATAGGATTAGTCAATGTTCTTTCCGCCTGGACGAAAGGGTAAAGAATAGGTATACTCCTATTTGGCACAATACAATTTGAACTAATTCACTTTATCCATTCACTTTAATTTCTTGACAAGGAGAATGATGTTTTCTTATATATTGATCACACTAGAAACTTTATTAGTAGAATTAGTTAATTAAGAACTTGTTAAAATTACATATTTATTCTAATTTCCTATTAGTGACAAATAAGTAATTTGAACTATATTGTTGTGATTAAGTATTGATTTTATAAATCCTAGTTCGTAGCCTCTAGTGTTACTCCCTGTGGGATCGATATCCAGAACTCCATTAGAGTCTTGTATTACTTGAGAGATACGTATATATGCATTGATAAATGTGACTTTACAATTATTGTATACTTTATATACATTTTTATCAAATCTATAACTGTTTTCAATTTTTTGGCGCCATTGCCAGGGACTTAAATCTTCTAGCAATAGTATCAAATTCTTGTATTTTTTGCATATATAAAGTCGCTGTCAAGTTTTTAGTGACGTTGCCGGGGACTTAAATCTTCTAGCAACAGTCTCAAATTCTTGTATTTTTAAGCGTATATAAAGTTTTTGTCAATAAACAATATAAATACTTACTATAATGAATGACAAATGTTTAATAGCAATCTAGTAAGTAATTGGAGTCAATTTTAAGAAAAGAGGGGCTTTGTGGACAACAACTTAAAGTTGAACATTCATTAATATCCTTAAATATAAACAATTTAGTGAGTGATAGGATTTTCTCATTTAGATTAATTTTGCATTTTAATTTTACTTTGTAAGAAACTCTTCAATTATTATAGACACGGCTCTCTACCATATAGCATTGTCTTTAGTTTTTTTATCTTAGCATAAACCCTTCACCAAACCCAAAATCTTCGTCTTCAGGTATTACCCATAAGAGGTTGTTAAAAATTATAATTTGTTATAATTATCTTAATAAACATAAAAAAATCTTAAAAATTTCATGGCTCTCCTAGTTATGTCAACAAACACTGTTATAATTATTTCATGTTTTCCGTAGTCATAGGGTTCCATATTTATGTCACACCAAGTTAGAAAATTTTCAAGCCTTGGTTGACCTTTTACTTAATAATTCCATAACCCCAAAAACACTTTAATCTTAAAATAATATCTATATAATCTAACAAGTTTATTAGGGATATATTCAAACATAATTAGTGAGATATACACTTTAATTTCACAAAAGACAATCAATATACTCTTACAAACTCTATTAGGGAGATATTCAAACATAATTTAGGCACGACTGAGAGTTCTAACCCAAGCATAAATTCTTTTGATGGTAGTGCTAAGGTTGAATGGGGAAGAAGAAATTATTAAACTATTCATTTACATAAAGGAACTTCTTTCATTCAAAATTTAGATAATTATCATTCTTTATGTCATTTTCTTTTAATTTTGTATCTTTTTTTTTTATTTTAGATACTTTTTTTTAATTGTCTAATGATAACTATATGATAACATTTCATTCCTCCAATATTTAAATTAAAAAAACTTTAATACCATTGACCATAACTTACAACTATAATTTACTTGAGTGATGCAAAATTTGTGTAATTTTTTTTTAAAGATAATTTACGCTTATTCATCTATAAAACTAATCATAAACATGAGAGAAAATTTTGTTTTTATGGATTAAACTTTTAATAGAGAACTTAGGTTTTGATTTTAGTGATGGGATAGTTCAGTCTATAAAGATTCAAGATATATTTTTGTTGAACTTTAAATGTAAAGGATTGTGCTATGTATACATGAAAGAAATTGAAATCCCATTTTAAAAGTCATCTAAGCAAGATGAATTAATAAAGTTTGGAAATCTAACTTTATAATTTATATATGGATGATCTAAGTAATATTGGACCTTATAATCTCATGAATTATATTTTGGATGTTCTAAGAAAAGAAATGAAAATTTAACAACTTTTGATACTTGCTTAGAATACTTTTTCTATGTTAGATTCTAACATAGGTGTTAGATTTTATTTGATGTTCAATCTTAGTTGATGGACTAAAGGCTTAAGGAAAATTGGATAAACTATTATTAGTGGTAAAGGCCTATTTTGGGATTATATTTGGAGCTTTTAAAAAAAAATTAAAGTGATTAAAGGTGAAAAAATTGCTAAAGTAAATAAAATTTTGTTTCATTTTCCATAGTCTTTATTAAGAGCCCTAAGTTAGATTTTAACTAGATATGTGGGAGGAAAACTAACAAGAAATAAACATTTAAAAAAATATCTATCTCTCACCGTGAAAAGATGGTGTGGAGTATCACCAAATCATCAACATTAATTGGCTAGTTGACACAATGTTGCAAGGGCTCAAGTAAGTGCATATGTCATGTATGTAATACAAAATATTTGAGTCTCAAATCATTCATAGGAGGATTTAGTGAAGGAATATTAAAGTCAATGCACTAGCTTAAGACCCTTAGTCTATTAAAAGGGTAGATAACTTGAAACTTTTTATTTTTCGTTTCTAATTATTTTTTATGAAGTTGCAAATGTGAGAGAAAACATCTATGGAATCTAATTGATAAAATAGTTGCTTGAATTANTAAAAAAAATTAAAGTGATTAAAGGAGAAAAAATTGCTAAAGTAAATAGAATTTTGTTTCATTTTCCATAGTCTTTATTAAGAGCCCTAAGTTAGATTTTAACTAGATTTGTGGTAGGAAAACTAACATGAAATAAAATTTTAAAAAAATATCTATCTCTCACCATGAAAATATGGTGTGGAATATCACCAAATCATCAACATTAATTGGCTAGTTGATAAAATGTTGCAAGGGCTCAAGCAAGTGCGTATGTCATGTTTGTAATACAAAATATTTGTGTCCCAAATCAGTCATAGGAGGATTTAGTGAAGGAATATTAGAGTCAATGCACTAGCTTAAGGCCCTTAGTCTATTAAAAGGGTAGATAATTTGAAATTTTTTATTTTTTTTTCTAATTAATTTTGTATGAAGTTGCAAGTGTGAGAGAAAACATCTATGGAATCTAATTGATAAAATAGTTGCTTGAATTAGGTTTAATTAAGGTAATGGCTAATGGGGAGAAAAAAGAATTCATACGTCTATTAATAGCAAAAATATATCCTAATTTTTAAAACCCTAAGGTCATATGTCTATGCTCTAAATAGTTTCAAAAGTTATATACGTAAATTTCTCAAGTGATTATAAAATCTTATAAACAATATTTCATTTACCTAAAGTAAAATTATGGATTTCCATAGGTGTCTTGCTCTCGAGCTCCTGATCCTTTGGGCTAAATTTGATGGCACTGCATTTCTAGAAGCACTGGCATAAATATGATAGATTTGGCACCTAAGCACCATGAAGGTAGAACCTAGCTTTGGACTCCTCAGGATGGCATCTTGATGCTTCACCTTTGGCACTATGGCTCATGGATTTTCTCGAGAATTTACATTTTTCTTAGTTTAGCCATGGTGTCGAGGCACTAATGCGCTTCAGTAAAATTTTACGCAATTTCTCATTTAATAATCCTCCAATTAGATACTACTTATCTTGAAGAAGTCGATTTATTTAAGTTTTATATTCTATAAAAATTAACATCAATTAATTTACTAATCATTTTAAAATGAAATAATCAAGGAGTATATAAATATTTTCTTTTAAACTTCTAAGAAGATATAAATTCTTAGTGTTAATAATACCCTAATTTTCACATAAATTCAATTTTATTTTAATTTCACAAAAAAATTATGCTCTTATAGTGTAAAATTGATTAGAGCTCAATTAACTAAAAATTGAATATAAATGTTTAACATAATAAATCATTTATGCTTAATTTAGACTTTCTCGTTTAACATATGATAACTTCAATTTTGACGAGGTTTTGACATTAAGTTAAAATTAAAGAATAGGTACCAATGTTTGAATATTATATTTTATCAATCAGCTACTCCTTAGCATATATTTGTAACTTTTTTCTTTTATTTTAATTTTATGAGCTTTTTCACTTTACTTTTACTCTACTCTTTCTCTTTTGTAGAGTAGCATTGGTTTTATTTTTAGATTTTAAAAATAAGGGACTAGACAAATTTTGAATATTTAATTATTTAAATAATCAAGCATGACATCAAAATAATATACCATCTAGAAGATAGAAATATCATTTTATGATGGGTTCAATTATTCAAATGAAAAAATTTAGATATTTACATGGTCTGTGTATAACCAACAGATCTTTTTCTAATTAAATCCATAGATTAAAAAGAGTTTAGATTTATCTACATTGTTAACTTCCTCTAAGGAAAATTCCCTAAAGTTAATTACTTCTTATAAAAAAAAGTTTCACGAAAAAAATCTCAATTATGGCCTTAGCTCTATCTTTAAGAAATTTTTAAGGTAAAATTTCAATAACTGATTATGGAAAATATCAGATGATAAAGCTCAAAATAGAATAGTTATTGAATGAACCCCCAAAGGAATAATGGTATATGTCAATGAAACTGAAAAAATCAGTGACAGCTTGATTATCTTATTATTTAGCTTTATCTATTTTGACTTGAACTTGTATGATAATTTAGTTATCATTTTTATTTATAATGTAATACTTATATCACATGATATATGATCATCTAAAAGTCTTAAGAGGCAAGGATTTACGTTGTAACTAAACAAACAACCTCAGAATTCTCAAATAAGTGAGGTTTATTGAAATAAGTAAAATCTCAAAACTTAATCTAAAGGAAAGAAAATGAAGCAAACAAACAAAAAAAATGAACTTACCACCCTACCAAAAAGAATTGTCATCTAAACCACCTAATCTCAGTAGAATCATGCATGACTGATCTCATGAAGTGCAGGATCATGATAGGTTATTATTTATGAGGAAAGGTAGGTATTATGACTTGATTATAAAGATGAAGATGCCTAAGAAACGAATGCTATGAAAAATGTCCTAAAAGTAATGTGAATTTATTTTTGTAATTTAAAATCTAAAATTTTATAGCTCGCCACACTCAAAATCTTCTATTATTTTAATTAACTCTTAGTGCCAAGTGATTCAGAAAATTGTTTAACGGTATGTATATTCTTGATTATGAATGTTTAGAAGATTTATTTATAAGGTTAATCGGCATACAGAGGCAAACACAGTCTATAAGGTGGTGATCCTTATAAAAAAAATCACCCCTTTTCATGTAATGAATGAGGGACTAAAGATAAGAGATAGAACTAATATGAATACATGTTTAAAATGACCTTTTCATGGCTATTACTATATCAAAAAGAGGTTTCTACTCAATTTTATTTAATTTCCATCTTATTTTTTTTAAATGCATGATATTTTAAGTTCTGATTGCAATTTTTATTTCGTTTTAGTTTTGTTATGAATCACTTAATTTTGAAAAAAATTGTTCAAATTTTTTAATTTGGGTAAAAAAAATTATGTTTATAAGTGAATTCATGTCTTTTTGTTTAAAAGTAATAGCTTATCTGCCTAAATGATTATGATACTGAATGTCCTGAATTTTCATCAAGATGATGTCTAAATGTACAAATAAAATTTCAGATTGAAATTGGTCTGAGAATCTCTAAACACAAAAACAAACAAACTTCCTCTAAAATAAACAAACTTCCTCCAAAACTAATAAACAAACATTTTTTTCAAAAGCAATTAATACTTTCCAAACAAACATCCACAAAATAACTTTTTTCCAGAATCAACTGACAACAAAACAGCCAAAATCACAACAAACAAAAATCAATCAAAAACCATAATGAAATTTTCAAGGAAAACTACAACAAAATAAAAAATTTTCAAAATCATAGACATCAAGAAACCCTTATGGCCTTAAAGATATGATACTAAAATTGCCCTCATCATTATATGGACAAAGTATAATGTCTCAAATGGTCCCCTACATCCAAATATGACAATGATGTGCGGTTATTCAAAAATAAAACAACTTTTTACAAAACCAAATTCAACAAAAAAAATTCAAACGTGATGCACAAAGAATCCAATTTGAACTTCTTCAAGGCTGTAAAAAATTGGAATATGCCTATCAAGGCACCAAGATCATGGGACCAATTTTACTAACCAGACCAATCGGAGTTGGTTTTGGAGATCAAATCCTTAGACTAAGTATCTTCTCAACTTACTTTATCACACACTGAAAGATGTTTGTTTTGATCCATTGGAAGTTGGAGCATGCCCTACACAGTACCATCACAATGTCATAAAATTTGTTGACTTCATATCAGTCAGGGCTGATTTTGGTTGTCAACCCTTTAGGCCAGTAAACTTGAGATGCGAGAAACCACACAGGTTTCTTTCAATTTAGCCCATAAAAATACTTATTTGAACCTTCTTCAAGCCCATTGAGAGTTGGAGTTTACCTACTTAGCACCAACACAATATGATTAGATTAATTAACCTTGCTACCATCGTCAATCCATTAACTTTGTAAACATGTATTAAAGTATCTCTGACATTCATCTAGTATACTCAATACACATCGAATAAAATTTTTCAAACCTAGTTTGATCTTATTCAAAACCTCCACAAGTTTAGCTCAGGTTTATTGGGAGTTAGAGTACGCCTTATACACAACCAACACAATAAGATCAAGTTGATTAGTTCCAAGCCAGTCAAGGTTGCTTTTGTGAGTTAATTCTTTAAGTTGATAATTCTGAGATGAATTAAATATCCTAACAAACTTTCTCTCTATCTAAATTATCACAAACTGATGAGATATTTTGTTATTTCCTTCAAAGCCTGACATTTTTGGTTGGTACACATCCAGCCCCAATAAAACTAGCACATTAACTGAGTAAAAACATGGTAGGGTTGCATCTATGTAACCACTCTGTAGATTTATTCATTACTCGACTTTATGTCAAAATGTTGTACTTAGAGTAAGAGTGAACTAACTGACAAAAGTTGGCAGGGCTAGCTGATGCCAATGGATTTCTTGGTTTGATCAATTCAGTACTTTATACTTGTAAATCTAGGATTAGTAATGGGCACCTTTCCAAATCGTATAGTTTATTAAACACTTACATAGTGTTCTTTCCTTTCCCCAGGTTCGTAGATTGTTAATCAGAAAGAGTTTGGTTATACAGTCTATGACTTGACTGATTAAACCTAGGGTACAATCCTTACTCTCTAGTACAACTATTGAACACCTCGAGACAAGGCTGTTAGATCTAGTTTGGTCTTCACCATTCCTTTCTACAAGTCTAGCTAACGATCCATCCGAAGTTGGAGCACGCCTCATATGGCACCATCACAATAGGATCAAGATCATTAATCTAGTCATAATACTTGTTGTTAATATAGATTGACACTTTAAGTTCATAATTTTGAGTTAAGATGAATCTCTTAACTAGGTTTAACTCATTGGACACTGAAGATACAACTTCCCTTTTCAGGTTCACCAATTTCGTTGACATACAGGATTCAATAGGACTAACACCTTGGCATTGTAAATCTACGATATGTCCTAGTATAGCCATTGCCCACTACGGAGTTAAGGATTGTTAAGTTGTTATACTGTACAATAGAGGAATAAAATGGCATTATTTCTCCATTATCAGGATTAAGCCCTAACACGACCGCTGCATTGAGCAACTTGCTTCATTATCTACTAAATTTTCAGGTACGGTAGAACAAAGTCATGCCTAATTTGAACCAAGAATTTTTCTTAGTATTTAGTCATTGGATACCTAAACTTAATATTAAAATAATACAAATCAAATCCAATCCAATCAAATCAAAGCAACACAAATTGACACAAACAAGCACTTCTCAGTTCATTGACCACAGTCTCCACGTAGGACTCGATAAGTCAATGTCTTGACTTTATAAACCGATTACAAATTGTGCAGTGTAATCATTGTACACCATAAAAGTTTAGGCAAAAGTTCAATAGTAAAATCCAAAGACAATCAAATCGAAGCTTATAGTAGGATTCAATCTCTGAATTGTTTGCATTAAACTGGCAACATGCCTTGCCTTCAGTTTAGATCCCTACATCATAAATCCTGATCAAGTCACCCCTATACACATCGTAGGTCTAGAAGAAGTCCTTACCCTCTTTCCTACTGTGTACAGGCACAACACAAACTAACATCACAACTACTTAAATTAAACACCTCAGAAAAATTAAGTCAAAATCATATTCTTTGGCTAGTTCTCAAAATGAATGATATGCTCTAGTGATGTCCTTTCTGATCTAGTCATTTTGTCTATCATCTTGGTTGGATGTTAGTCCTCGCACTTTTCTTCCTAGTATAGATACCCTTTTTCAGCTCCTTCGACTAGTTATCAAAATGAATGATAAACTTTAGCATTGTCCTTCCTATTCTAGTCTGCATATTCACCCCTTTGGATAGATATAAATCCACATCAATTTTCCACCTTAATGTGTTCATGCAAACTTGAAATCCCCAGCAAATTCTAAACACTATAATTCACAAAACTCCATCTCTAAATCTCTGACATATCTAAATCAAATTATATGTCATTCAAGATTTGCTGATCTCTTTGGTCAACACCAATATGTATGGCGTACTTTGGACAGTTCCTTACACATATTGGGGGTTCATTTGTTGACCTTATTTTTTGTCACAAAGGACTTGTACAGACATCACCTCTTGGTCTGGCGAAGCAAAATTGGTTAAAAATGAACTTTTTCCTTTTTGGCTTGCGTGGTCACGCCAGACCTTGGCATGACCACGCTCTAAAGTTCCTCAGCGTGGTCACACCGACCTTGGGCACGACGACACCCACGTAAGCCCAATGAGCGATTTATGGCCATTATCCATGGAACAGGCTACAAATTGTCGTACCCCTTCACCAGTGGTACTACATGACTCACTAACAGCTGAACTGATCTCAATCATTGACTCAACAACTCATAAGACCACTTTGGAGGGCCATATCATCACCTTTCACACCTATAGAAGGGTGTCTATAGGCACTCTTCGGGCATGGTTCATTGATCGTTGTTTCCTGACAGAGGAAAAAAAAAGAAGGAAGAATTCTTCTCTAGCGAGCCTCCTCCACTCTTGTCAGCCTCCTCCTTGTAACTTTCTCTTCTCTCTCTTTTAATTTAAGAATTTATTATCTTAAGTTAAATTAGGTTAGGTCAACTCAAAAGCCTTGGATTAGGCTTGGGTTTGGGTTTGACTAAGGTCAACCCAAACCCAGCCTAGCCCNTTAGTTTCAAAAGTTATATAAGTAAATTACTCAAGCGATTATAAAATCTTATAAACAATATGTCATTTACCTAAAGTAAAGTTATGGATTTCCATAGGTGTCTTGCTCTCGAGCTCCTGATGCTTTGGGCTAAATTTGATGGCACTACATTTCTAGAAGCACTGTCATAAAGATGCTAGATTTGGCACCTAGGCACCATGAAGGTGGAACCTAGCTTTGGACTCCTCAGGATGGCTTCTTGATGCTTCACCTTTGGCAATATGGCTCATGGATTTTCTCAAAAATTTATATTTTTCTTAGTTTAGCCATGGTGTCGAGGCACTAATGCGCTCAGTAAAATTTTATCAAATCTTTCTAAATTTCTTTTAACGAACTTTTATGTACAAAAATGCATAAAACTATGAAAAAAATATGAAATTATATGAAAAGGCATCCATAGACTACAAAATTTTATGCAATTTCTCATTTAATAATCCTCCAATTAGATACTACTCATCTTGAAGAAGTCTATTTATTTAAATTTATATTCTATAAAAATTACATCAATTAATTTACTAATCATTTAAAAATGAAATAATCAAGGAGTATATAAATATTTTCTTTTAAACTTCCAAGAAGATATAAATTCTTAGTCTTAATAAAACCCTAATTTTCACATAAATTCAATTTTATTTTAATTTCACTAAAAACTTATGCTCTTATAGTGTAAAATTGATTAGAGCTCATTTAACTAAAAATTGAATATAAATGTTTAACTTAATAAATCATTTATGCTTAATTTAGAATTTCTCATTCAAAATATGATAACTTCAATTTTGACGAGGTTTTGAATTTAAGTTAAAATTAAAGAATAGGTACCAATGTTTGAATATTATATTTTATCTTTCAACTACTCCTTAGCTTTTTCACATAAATATTATATTTGTAACTTTTTTTTTCTTTTATTTTAATTTTATGAGCTTTTTCACTTTACTTTTACTCTACTCTTTCTCTTATGTAGAGTAACATTGGTTTTATTTTTAGATTTTAAAAATAAGGGACCACACAAATTTTGAATATTTAATTATTTAAATAATCAAGCATGACATCAAAATTAACATACCATCTTGAAACATAGAAATATCATTTTATGATGGGTTCAATTATTCAAATGAAAAAATTTAGATATTTACATGGTCTGTGTATAACCAACAGATTATTTTCTAATCAAATCCATAGATTAAAAAGAGTTTAGATTTATCTACATTGTTAACTTCCTATAAGGAAAATTCCTTAAAGTTAATTACTTCTTATAAAAAAAAGTTTCATAAAAAACCTTTCAATTAAGGTCGTAGCTCTATCTTTAAGAAATTTTTAAGGTAAAGTTTCCACAATTGACTATGGAAAATATCAGCTGATAAAGCTCAAAAATAGAATAGTTATCCAATGAACCCCCAAAGGTGGAATGGTGTATGTCAATGAAACTGAGAAAATCAGTGACACCTTGATTATCTTATTATTTAGCTTTATCAATTTTTACATGAACTTGTATGATAATTAAGATATCATTTTTATTTATAATGTAATACTTATATCACATGATATATGATCATCTAAAAGTCTTAAGAGGCAAGGATTTACGTTGTAACTAAACAAATAACCTCGGAATGCTTAAATAAGTGAGGTTTATTAAAATAAGTAAAATCTCCGAACTTAATCTAAAGGAAAGAAAATGAAGCAAACAAACAAAAAAAAATGAACTTACCACCCTACCAAAAAGAATTGTCATCTAAACCACCTAATCTCAATAGAATCATGCATGACTGATCTCATGAAGTGCAGGATCAAGATAGGTTACTATTTATTAGAAAAGGTGGGTCGTATAACTTGATTATAAAGATAAAGATGCCTAAGAAACGAATGCTATGAAAAATGTCCTAAAAGTAATGTGAATTTATTTTTGTAATTTAAAATCTAAAATTGTATAGCTCGCCACACTCAAAATCTTCTATTATTTTAATTAACTCTTAGTGCCAAGTGATATAGCAAGTATGTATATTCTTGATGATGAATGTTTAGAAGATTTATTTATAAGGTTAATTGGCATACAGAGGCAAACACAGTCTATAAGGTGGTGATCCTTATAAAACAAATCACCCCTTTACATGTAATGAATGAGAGACTAAAGATAAGAGATAGAACTAATATGAATACATGTCTAAAATGATCTTTTCATGGCTATTACTATATCAAAAAGAGGTTTCTACTCAATTTTATTTAATTTCCATCTTATTTTTTTTAAATGCATGATATTTTCAGTTCTGATTGCAATTTTTATTTCATTTTAGTTTTGTTATGAATCACTTAATTTTGAAAAAAATTGTTCAAATTTATTAATTTCGGTAAAAAATTATGTTTATAAGTGAATTCATGTCTTTTTGGTTAAAAGTAATAGCTTATTTGCCTAAATGATTATGATACTGAATGTGCTGATTTTTCATCAAGATGATGTCTAAATGTACAAATAAAATTTCAAATTGAAATTGGTCTAAGAATCTCTAAACACAAAAACAAATGAACTTCCTCTAAAATAAACAAACTTCCTCCAAAACTAATAAACAAACATTTTTTTCAAAAAAAAATTAATACTTTCCAAACAAACATCCACAAAATAACTTTTTTCCAGAATCAACTAACAACAAAACAACCAAAATCACAACAAACAAAAATCAATCAAAAACCATAATGAAATTTTCAAGGAAAACTCCAACAAAATAAAAAAATTTTCAAAATCATAGACATCAAGGAACCCTTATGGTCTTAAAGATATGATGCTAAAATTGCCCTCATCATTATATGGACAAGGAATAATGTCTCTAATGGTCCCCTATATCCAAATATGACAATGATGCACGGTTATTCAAAAATAAAACAAAATTTTACAAAACCAAATTCAACAAAACAAATTCAAACGTGATGCACAAAGAATCCAGTTTGAACTTCTTCAAGGCCGTAAAAAATTGGAATATGCCTCTCAAGGCACCAAGATGATGGGACCAATTTTACTAACCACAGACCAATTGGAGTTGGTTTTCCAGATCAAATCCTTAGACTAAGTATCTTCTCAACTTACTTTATCACACACTGAAAGATGTTTGTTTTGATCCATTGGAAGTTGGAGCATGCCTTACACAGTACTATCACAATGTCATAAAATTGGTTGACTTCATATCAGTCATGGCTGATTTTGGTTATCAACCCTTTAGGCTATTAAACTTGAGATGCGAGAAACCACAAATGTTTCTTTTAGTTTAGCCCATAAAAATACTTATTTGAACCTTCTTCAAGCCCATTGAGAGTTGGGAGTTTGCCTACTTAGCACCAACACAATATGATTAGATTGATTAACCTTGCTACCATCGTTAATCCATTAACTTTGTAAACCTATATTAAAGCATGTCTTACTTTCATCTAGTATACTCAGTGTACATCGAATAAGATTTTTTAAACTTAGTTTGATCTTATTCAAAACCTCCATAAGTTTGGCTCAGGCTTATTAGGAGTTAGAGTACGCCCTATACACCACCAACACAATGAGATCAAGTTGATTAGTTCCAAGCCAGTCAAGGTTGGTTTTGTGAGTTAATCGTTTAATTTGATAATTCTAAGATGAATTAAATATCCTAACAAACATTCTCTCTGTCTAAATTATCACACACTGATGAGATATTTTGTTATTTCTTTCAAAATCTAACATTTTTGGTTGGTCCACATCCTTCCCCAACAAAACTAGCACATTAACTGAGTTAAAACATGGTAGGGCTGTGTTTATGTAACCACTCTGTAGAGTTATTCATTACTCGGCTTTATGTCAAAATGTCGTACTTAGAGTAAGAATGAACTAACTGACAAAATTCAGTAGGGCTAGCTGATGCCGATGGATTTCTAGGTCTGATCAATCTAGTACTTTATACTTGTAAATCTAGGATTAGTAATGGGCACCTTTCCAAATAGTATAGTTTATTGAATGCCTACATAATGTTCTTCCCTTTCTCCAGGTTTGTAGATTGTTAATTAGAAAGAGGTTGGTTATACAGTATATGACTTGACTGATTAAACCTAGGGTACAATCCTTATTTTCTAGTACAACTATTGAACACCTCGAGACAAGGCTGTTAGATCTAGTTTGGCCTTCACCATTCCTTTCTATAGGTCTATCTAACAATCCATCCAAAGTTGGAGCACGCCTCACATGGCACCATCACGATAGGATCAGATTCATTAATCTAGTCATAATACTTGTTTTTGATATAGATTGACACTTTAAGCTAATAATTTTGAAATAAGATAAATCTCTTAACTCTGCTTAACTCATTGGACGCTGAAGATACAACTTACCTTTTCAGATTCACCAATTTCGTTGACATACAGGATTCAATAGGACTGACAACTTGGCTCTGTAAATCTAGGATATGTCCTAGTATAGCCATTGCCCACTATGGAGTTAAGGATTGTTAAGTTTTTATAGTGTGCAATTAAGGAATAAACTGGCATTATTTCTCCATTAACAGGATTAAGCCCTAACACGACCACTGCATTTAGCAACTTGCTTCATTATCTACTAAATTTTCGAGTACGGTAGAACAAAGTCATGCCTAATTTAAACCAAGAACTTTTCTTAGTATTTAGTCATTGGATACCTGAACTTAATATTAAAGTAATACAAATCAAATCCAATCCAATCCAATCTAATCAAATCAAAGCAACAAAAATCAACACAAACAAACACTTCTCAGTTCATTGACCTCAATCTCCACGTAGGACTCGATAAGTCAATGTCTTGACTTTATAAACCCATTACATAATGTGCAGTGTAGTCATTGTACACCGCAAACGTTTAGGCCAAAGTTCAATAGTAAAATCCAAAGACAATCAAATTGGAGCTTATGGTAGGATTCAATCTCTGAATTGTTTGCCTTAAATTGGCAACCTGAATTGCCTTCAGTTTAGATCCCTACATCATCTATCCTGATCAAGTCACCCCTATACACATCGTAGGTCTAGAAGAAGTCCTTGTACCCTCTTTCCTACTATGTACCGACACAACACAAACTCACACACAACTCCTTAAATCAAACTCCTCAGCAAAATTAAGTCAAAATCATATTCTCTGGCTAGTTGTCAAAATGAATTATATGCTCTAGTTGCTCTAGTGATGTCCTTTCTGATCTAATCATTTTGTTGATCATCTAGGTTGGATGTTAGTCCTCACACTTTTCTTCGTAGTATAGATACCCTTTTTTAGCT
Source organism: Phalaenopsis hybrid cultivar (assembly GCA_002079205.1). Lineage (NCBI taxonomy): Eukaryota > Viridiplantae > Streptophyta > Magnoliopsida > Asparagales > Orchidaceae > Phalaenopsis > Phalaenopsis hybrid cultivar. Next base: position 270,012 of record JXCR01127995.1, read on the forward strand.
CCTTCGACTAGTTATCAAGATGAATGATAAACTTTAGTGTTGTCCTTCCTATTCTACTCTGCCTATTCACCCCTTTGGATAGATGTAAATCCACATCAATTTTCCACCTTAATGTGTTCATGCAAACTTGAAATCCTCAGCAAATTCTAAACACTATAATTCACAAAAATCCATCTCTAAATCTCTAACATATCCAATTCAAATCATATGCCATTCAAGATTTGTTGATCGCTTTGGTCAACACCAATATGTATGGCGTACTTTGGATAGTTCATTACACATATTGGAGGTTCATTTGTTGACCTCATTTTTTGTCACAAAGAACTTGTGCAGACATCACCTCTTGGTATGGCAAAGCAAAATTGGTTAAAAATGAACTTTTCCTTTTTGGCTTGGCGTAGTCACGCCAGACCTTGGCATGACCACGCTCTAAAGTTCCTCAGCGTGGTCACACCAACCATGGGCACGACCACACCCACGTAAGCCCAATGAGGGATTTATGGCCATTATCCATGTAACAGGCTAAAAATCATCATACCCCTTCACCAGTGGTATTACGTGACTCACTAACAACTGAACTGGTCTCAATCGTTGACTCGACAACTCATAAGACCACTTTGGAGGGCCATACCATCACCTTTCACACCTATAGAAGGGGGTCTGCAGGCGCTCTTCGGGCATGGTTCGTTGCTCGTTGCTTCCTGACAAAGGAAAAAGAAGAAGTAAGAATTCTTCTCTAGCGAGCCTCCTCCCCTCTGGTCAGCCTCCTCCTCGTAACTCTCTCTTCTCTCTCTTTTAATTTAAGAATTTATTAACTTAAGTTAAATTAGGTTAGGTCAACTCAAAAGCCTTAGATTAGGCTTGGGTTTGGGTTTGACTCAGGTCAACCCAAACCCAGCCTAGCCCAAACTCACTAGGTCTAGCCCAAACCATAACCTAAACACAAGACTTGACCCAAACGTAACTTAACTCAGATCCGACACAGCCTAGACCCGATCAAAACATAACCTAACATAGGTCTAACCCAACTCAGACTTAGCCCAAACCTAACTTAACTCAGGTCAGACCCAATCCAGACCTAACCTAATTCAATTGTAAGCTAACATGGGTCAACCCAAATGAAACTTAAGCCAACTCAAGCCAAACCCAATTCAAATCAAAGATAACTCGAGTCAACTCAGCTTAACCTAAATCAAACCCAAACTCAACTTAAGCTAATATGAGGTAACCCAACTTAACCCAAGATAAACTCAAATCAAACTTAATTTAACCGAGGTCAACCCAAGTTAAACTCAAATAAAACCTAAGCTAACCTAGGTCAACCTAGCTTGACTCGAAACAAACCAAATCAAACCAAACTGATCCCGAGTCAACCCAACCAAACTTAGGCCAAACAAAACTGAACCCTAGTTGACCCAATTTGACCCAAGTCAATCCAAGTTCAACCCAAGTCAAAGCTAGTCCAAGTCAACCCAGCTTAACCCGTGTCAATCAAATCAAACCCAACTTAATATGAGGAAGCCTAGGTCCGACCCAGACCCAAATTAAGCTAACGCATATCATACCTTAGTTCAATTTTGAGCTACCCTAAGTTAAAAAAATAACTCAACCCACCTAACCTTAACCCAAGTTTAATTCAGGCTAAAAATACATGTTTCATGTTTTATGTTCCACATGTTATCTTATGTTTTTTAAGTATAATTTCTTGTTTCGTATATTATTTCACGTTTAAAAATAAAAATAACAAAATGTATGTATAATAAAAACAAGGATGAGAACTTCTCAGTTTTCTCTGCAAACATCAAAATTCAAATAAAATAAAATTCAAAACTTAGAAAATCCACGATTTCTCAACATGGCCTACAAAGCTAGGAATCAAACAAAATATTAATGTAAATACCAAACTTTAAAAGAACATTTAAAACACACCAAGATAAAGAATGAGAATTCAATCTAGGGCATATACAATGTAAGCTTTAGGCTAGTTAACTTAAACTCCGAGCCAAGGGCCACAAACTTACCACAGGTTAGTTTAAGTATAGAAGCCTTAGTTAGTCAAGGCATCCTAATTAATGCTAAGGACTAGGACATGCAAAACAACAAACCTATCCACTGAGACTAAAGGGAATATCTTAGAATGAAGTAATTCATGGTTACTAATGAAGGTGTTTTAGACTGATTCAAAACTATGAATCACCTATGTGGTTGCATATAGAGGAATTTTTGGTAATGAGGTCAGTCATAATTAACAGATACCAACATTTCTGGGATGAAAAAAAGCTAGGGTATCTCGACCAGTGTTGTTATTCTTAATGTCTAGGTAATTCTTCCTATATAACTCCTTATAGTCTAGGGACCCATTTCTCATCTAGAAATCTTTTCTTATCTGACTCTATCCTTAGTATAAGGTGCCCAATTATTCTTGTCACTCAAATACTATATCCATCATTCATCTTTTGACTTCAAACTCGCTCCAAAATTGAGTTCAAATCCAATTCAATTTTAATTCAAATCCAATTCAAATTTCAATTAAAATCCAATTCAAATTTGAATTCATTATCACTCCTTTTCCAAGACTATTCAGACCTTCCTTTGAGTATAGATTCCCTCCATTGAACGATTGAATCTCTATATATTGGGCTTTTCCCATGACGTGTTGTCATGAGATTGTATGTCCCATTCCTTAGACTTAATTCTTCCAAGTCGAACCCTCCAATCATGAAAGACTAATCTCAGGTAACATGACTTGTTATAGTTATTGAGAGGTTTTCTCGAGGGCTCATGACCCTAAGATGTAATTAACTATGAAGTCTGACCTTCTTAGGAGCGAGACCTCATAATCAAAATAAACCTTATCTTGCACCCATAAGGTAAGGGAAGAATTTTGGATTTGTAGACTCCAAAAGATTTCCCTTGTTTGAATGACTGAACCCATCATAAGGTAATGCCTTTATCCCTTGGAATAGTACATTATTCTTTGAATGATGTGTTCAATCATTTAAATGGGAAATCTTTCAAGATCTATGGTGGAACTCACTATTAATAAAATCTCCCACCACCATTGACTAGTAGAATCGCCATCAACATACAAAGTCCATAAAAAATCATATATTATAGTGCCTCCTATTTTGCTCCATGAAGAGTGACATCTAATTGGAAATTAGTCAATGGTTGTATCTTGATACTGCCCATTAGCATATAAGAGAATTGAATTTCACTTAATTCATTTTTAATATATGATATATGATAAATCAAACAAAATGTACGCAAAATTAAGATCAAAGACATCATACATTTATTATCAAAGAAAATTATCTTCTTCGTGATTGAGTTTCTTAAGTCATCTCCATGAAGAACCATGTTAAAAAATAAATGGGTAGTGATTCTTCCTATATTCTCTGATTAATATCAAACAAACATCTTATTAGCAAATGTTTTCTATCTTTGGAACTTTGAAGGAGCATCTGTGAAGATAGAAGTAACTTTGATTCTTGAAAAATATATTTCACTTTGACCTCATTTTTGGGTGAGGTCTAGTCTTTCTTCCTTAGGAGCCTAAGATCTAGCCATAGGACTTTCTTGTTGACTATTCCTAGAATTTTAGTGATGGTACCCTCAACAATAGAAATTCCAAACTCTGCTCTGCTCATCTTGAAGTTCCACATGTTGGTTCTAACCTCTAGCACTTAGTAGGTAGGACCAATATGGGGGAGCTCAAGATGAGTCCCCATAGGACTGTTTGGCCTTAGGGTTATCCCTGGGTGATGCGGCTTGGTCTAGTACACACATTTTCACTTCACACCTTCACTCACAATCTAAACCGTAACCTACACATGCCTGGTTTGGTTCCCTTTCCTCTTTGGAGCCCCATGTGGGCGATCTCTCTAATCCTTAGTCCTTAACTAGGGAGGATAAGACAGCACATGGAGAATATAAAGTGGGGTTTCTTTGGTCTCATGGCACCACGAGGGTAATTTTTTGATCAACATTTGCATCGAACCTCAACCTTACCGAATTACCCAATTTTGGCCTTCCCTAAAAATTCCTAAAATTACCAAAATATATATGGCACCCCAAATTTCAAGGTTGTTCCAAATCCCTCAATGTTGTTTAAAAATCATTTCAAATCATTTCATACCATCCAAATTACCCAAAACATCCCAAAATTTTCATAGTTACTAAAATACTCTCAAATTTGTCAAAATTACCAAAATGCCCTTGATGGCCCAAAAATTCTCAAATCCTCCATGATCATTTTTAAAAAACCCTAAAACCAATTCTTGACCATCCATTTGATCTAATTTGACCAAGTTGACTCACTTTGACCAAAATCCCCAAATTGCCCCTAATTGCCTGAAGTCCCCAAATCACCCAAATTTCCACTAAAATGATCTCAAAGTTCTTCAATTTCAATTCTAAACTCAAATTTATCATGTCCTAATCCAATTTAAACCAAATTCAAGCCCAAGTAAACACAATTTCAAACACTTAAGTGCTAGAGGTTAGGACCTATATGTGGAACTTCAAGTTGAGTAAAGAGGAGTGTAGAATTTCTAATGGTGAGGGTTCCTTTTGTAGTTGAATATTCAATATAATAGTCAATAGGAAAGTCCTATGGCTAGACCTTAGGCTACTAAAGAAAAAAAACTAAACCTCAACCAAAAGTGAGGTCAACAAGCCACCATTAAACCAAATTGATTGCACCACTGAACCTTCCTGGCCTACCTGAGCAACCTTCCTGACCTCCCTAAGCCCAGAAGTGACCTGACCCTGGCCAGCAACCACCTCAGCCACGGATAAACACCTAGCCTGAGAAGACCCAAATGGATTAAACCCCAAAATTAAACTCATCTGAGCTATCTCATTGTTATTGGTCATCACAACATTTCTCTCCTCCACCTAAGCTACATATTTGCTAACCCAGTGTACTCTGATGGCAGTCATGGCCATGATTATAAGAAGAGACTCCATGGCCAGGAAAGGATGATGCACAAAACCCTGGGGAGACTCTGCCAAATTGCCTCCAGAGCTTCTCCAAAACTCCCTTACTGCAAGCCCACTGCTTCCAGCCACCCATAGTCACTATTCAAAGCCAATTTCTCGACCTAATTCTCAGCCAAAATCAAGACACATTTCACCACTCCACCACAGTCCACCAAACTCCAAATTAAGTTGCTCCTCACCATCCCTGACTAAATTAAGAGGATCCCCTTGAAAGCCCCATTCTACATCTGCCCTAACATAACCTTAAACCAAGGCCTTAAATTGGTTTGATCAAATTCATACTTGAACGGTTCACCAGAGCCCAACAATGCTTCCAGGAGGTTCAACGGAGTCCTCTAAAGCTTCCGAAAGCTCCTGATTGAGGCCACGCCTCTCAGGCAAAGGTATTGAACTCTCCCCCAAAATCAAGCTCATTTTTGGCTTTCATGGCAATACACTTAATTTCATGGGTATGTAATCATATGGATATGTACATCTCGGTTAGATGCACGTGTACAAACAACCCACACTTAATTTTGTTGCATATCGAGGGAGATCAAAGCGATTTAGTGTGGACGTCTCTTGGGTTAAGTCACTTGGGGACGATGAACGGATGTCGTCTGTTTCCATGTTTATTGAGTAGACGATCGAGATGGCACCAGATGATGGAATGGTACGTGAACGCGCAGCTGCATGGCTGTCAAGTTAGAAGGTGGTGTCCAATGGGAGTGTGACACGTGGAGCTTCGGAGAATCCCATGATGATGTGGCGGCTAAGCTGGATAAGTAGGAAAATAGGAATTTATGATTTATTTAACTCCCATACCTTAGAAAATCCATATCTTTGCATAGAAAAATCATAAAAATTAAAGGAAAATACCCTGTAGCTAAGTAAATAGAGGATAAAAATGTGAAATAAAAATTAAAATTATTTGACTTATATTTTATTTTTAATTAATTAAATACTCAAAAATTTAATTAAATCATAAGTCATTAAATGTTAACCATCATGGCTTGATATTTTGGGGGTTTAAAATTCTTGTCCTTAGGTGTGTTCTCTAATTTTTCCAAAGTCACAGAACACCTCTAAGTGTGGAAGCCCTTACTTTCAAAAATAAATCACTTATGTTTAATTAAAAAATTATAAAATTTAAACTATAAATCAGAAAAGTACAAAACATATTTTGGTAGGTTCACTGTAACTAGATGACCCTAGGAAAAATGTAAATTGAATTTAAACAATTAAACACATCACTTTATGTAATTAAGTCCTTAAAATGAAATAAAAATTAAATAATTAAAATATGAATGGAAAAATCACAAAAATCATCCCACACTGTAAAAAATAGACATGTTAACTCTCTGTAAAAAATTTAAATCATTTTGAATTAATTTACCCACTAAATTTGATTTTTAAGCTAAATTTGATATTCGCATTAAAATAATTATATAAATTAAATTAAGAGTAAATAAATTATAATTATAGGTTCTTGGTGTTTCTTGTGATCAGAGACATCTACAAAATTAAAAATTAAAATTAAAATAAATATTTTTAAGGTATATTTTAAATCATAAATTATTTAAAATAATTAAAAATTGATAAAAATCACTAAAGTTGAAAAATGACCCAAAATGCCACAATTGGTTCTTTGATCACTTCAGAGTAACTAAAATATTTTTTTCTAATTTTTAAAACAAAGTTATAAATTTTTAAATGCTTAAAAATGAATTTTTCATAATTTTGCACTAAAATATGTACAATAAATAAAATATAAATCACAAAAAAATGGAATTTATTTCTTTGGGTTCCCTAAACTCAAAGAAATTTAATAAAAATGTAAAAGTTAATTTTCAACCTAAATAATATTTTATATTTAATTAATACTCAAAATCATTAAACAAATTTAATAGTTAAAATAAAACTCTAAAAATCACGAAAATTAGTCCTCGATGTTCTCTAGTCTAGGTGAACCTCCAATGATTTTCCTAAGAGCCGACAATTTGTTTTGATTGATTAAATGAATTAACTTTGAGAAATCCCTATTTTGAATAAAATATTTATTATCAAATAAATAAAAATCAGAAAAATCACATTTTCTCTTCAAATATTTTATTTGACACATGAGTGGGGTACTATAAAAATTTCAAAGTCATTTAAGTTATATTTAATAAGTTATGAGGTGAAGAACCCTAACACTAAAATGGTAATTTTGAATTTTTATGCCTTAACTAAATTTTAGGATTTATTATAGGGTAAATGGGTAACTTTGATCATAATGAATTCTTTTTAGATGACTGAAACATAAGGGATTAAATGGTAGAAAACATTGCCCTCGCTTTTCTACAATAAGGGTATAACTGTAACTTCCATCGATTATTATAATTCATAAGTTAATTAAATTAAATGATCCTTAGGTGAGGGGGTTTGGTTTTGGAAAATGATAATTCACTAATTTAAAACTCATAGTTAATGTTTGAGTGATAGTATAATCATTGATAAGGATTAAAAATACCATATAGTTTAACATCTTTAAATGTCCTGAATTCATCCACACATAAGCCTTAAAGGCTTAGTAATGAACTAGGCTTAATTTGAATTTACTTAATGAGGTTTAGGAAAGAAACATAATTAATTATGAATATTTTGCAAACACTACATCCCCAGCCTTAATTATAGGCATAAAATTCTTAATCACCTAATCTTGCCCTCAAGGCACCCATTTAGATAACTTTTAAATGAAACGTTAAATAGCTAATTAAGTGCCCCTCTCATGAGATAATTAAAACATCAAATTCACTTATCATAGGGTAACTTAATTAGTCAAACCCTAAACTTAACTTTGGAAGATTATTTGAGCAATATAATAAGTTTAAATGAACTTAGAATGTTTTAAGAGATGCTAATGGTTGCTTGGGGTCATGCTCCGAACACCCTTATGATCTTTTGTATATTTTTGAATGACTAATGAATCTATTATACTTTGCTCAGAAAAATCATCCATTAAAACTTCTAGGGAACCATTAGGTTGCAACATAGAACTCAGTAGGGGTAGCTTGAGCATTTTCCTTGTTTTCTTTCCTGTAATTTTATTTAAATTTCTACAAAATTTTACATGCTGCAAAGCTAATATTTTAGTGGGAGCAGCGAGAAGATGATAGGTACGCTTTTACAATTTTATTCAATTTATGTCATTTTACTTACTGCAATTTATTCTTGCTTTAAAATATTATACATGCTTAGTTGTAGATTTTACTTTACTTGCAAAAACAAATACGAACTTTCCAAAGCCAACCAACTTTTTCAAAATTAAACAACATTTTCAAAACCAAAACAAAAACAAAAATTTCATAACACATTCTTTTGAATTTGCAGGAGTCAATCGAATAAGGTAACCTACGGTTGCTAACGAGATCTCCCTAGTTTAAATGGGTTTAACAACTTTTTTAAGCTAAGTAAATTTAAAACAAAATAGTGATACCAGAATGAGAGAANAATGATCATGAGAAAGCCAAAGAGGTGAGTATTTATGTCGTAACTAGACGAACAATCTCAGAATCCTAAGACTGTAGGTGAAGTTTACTAAAATAACTAAAGCTCAAAACCCTAATCTAAAGTAAGAGAAAACACAACAATTAAAACACAATGGATTTATAAATGTGCCTAAAAAGGGTTATTATCTAAACCACCTAAATGTAGTAAGATTATGCATGATCGGTCTCAATGAATACAAGATAAGATAAACTATTATTTATTAGGAAAAGGAGGTTTTACAACTTGATCATAAATCAACCTGCCTAAGTAAGATTGTTAATCGTAATGTCATACGAATAATGTGAAACTATCTTCTGTAATTTAAATTTTAAAATGTTAATACTCACCACACGTGTTTTATAATTTTGGTTAATTCTTAGTGTCGGGTGAATCATGTAATTTGTGTATGGCTATACAATTTCTTGATGATGAATGTTTAGAAGGTTTGTTCATAAGGCTAAATGATATGCAAAGGCTTTAATTTATAAGATGGTTACTCTCAAAGGACAAGTAACCCCTTTTTGTGCAATGAAGGAGGGCCTGGAAGCAAAGAAAAGAATTGATATGAAATGCATATACCTAAAGTAATCTTTTTGTGATTATTCCTAAATCATAAAGAGGGTTCTATTCATTTTTATTTGATTACCAAATTTATTATTTTGTATGCATGACGCTTTCTAAGGTGTGAATGTAATGTTTTCTTTGTATATTATTTTGGTTGTGAGTTTCAATATTTTTGAAAAGTTTTGTTAAAATTTTTTAGCCAAAAGAAATCAAATAAAGCATTGTCTTAAAATTTGGTTAGACATATCAAGTACAAAAAAAGCAACAGAGACGACAAAAGTGTGGCAACCTAAGACTTATTCCTGAGTCATTTGTCAAAAGTTTCATCTGAATATTGTTGTTGGGTTAGTTTTGGTTCACCATTTGTTTATGTTTATCTGACCATTAATAGTTCAGATGCCAACGGTTGACCAACTATGACAAACACCCTAACTCTAGAAAAAAAAGACATAACTGAAAGAAAGCCTAAGTTAATTATGTCAGCTTAGTTTTAACTATGCCAGCCCTACAAAATGGAGTTAGCACACCTTAAACTTGCTATAGCAAACTAGAAACATGTAAGGAAAACTTGAACAACCTAGACCAGCATGGTAAGGAGATGCAATAAATAAAAACTATTTGCTCGTCTTAACAAATGTATAAAGATCAAACAAAGCAAACACGAAGCACAACACAATGACCTCACTCGACTTAATCCTATGACGCCTAAAGAGTAAATTATTGATTAATAAATAGGAAAATAAAGATATGAAGATGCCAATGGCTATCCATTATCCTGGGACATCATGACCCTGATCTACTTAGCCAGAAAAAGAAGTTAGCCCAATTCAACCAGAAGATTTCTATGAGCAAGCATCGGTTGCATCATCCAAGAATTTTTTATAAGTACTGGATGGATAATTTATTCAGTTAATTTTAGGTTTAAATTTTAATAATTTTATTATGAATTTGATAATTTACATTAAGTTTTAACAATTTTATATTTTCTAGATTTTATAAATTTTATTTGAATTTTACTTGAATTTTATTTTGTTTTTGTTTAATTTTTATTTTATTTTTGACAAGTCAGTTTTTTAATTTTTCATTCTCTTTTTAATAGGATTATCTTTAGACTTCTAATAAGATTTTTAATGGGGTTGTCTTTTAGTATTAATCCATAACTAGTTCAAACTACCTTCAATAGCCTTTAATTTTATAAAGGTGTTTGAAATTAGATTCTAGATAGTCTATAAAGTTTTTAAATTGCTCAGGGTTTATGAATTAATGTATTTTGTTAATGAGTTAATTATTTCACCATTGTTGAAAATTACTTAATGTGGGATATTTTTGAATATTTTGGTTCTTCTTTGTTTGCTTGATTCATTGGTGAACATTTCATTTGATTTAAGGTTTTTTAAAAAAAGTTATTTGAGTTTTGGTTCATGGGAGGATATTTGTAAATTTAATATTTTGACTTAAATAACTCCATCTCAATGTGAAAATTATTTTTTATGTCTTNATACATTAAGTTTTAACAATTTTATATTTTCTAGATTTTATAAATTTTATTTGAATTTTATTTTGTTTTTTTTTTTAATTTTTATTTTATTTTTAACAAGACTATTTTTTATTTTTTCATTTTCTTTTTAATAGGATTATCTTTAGACTTCTAATACGATTTTTAATGGGGTTGTCTTTTAGTTTTAATCCATAACAAGTTCAAACCACCTTCAATAGCCTTTAATTTTATAAAGTGTTTGAAATTAGATTCTAGATAGTCTATAAAGTTTTTAAATTGCTCGAGGTTTATGAATTAATGCATTTTTTTAATGAGTTAATTATTTCACCATTGTTGAAAATTACTTAATGTGGGATATTTTTGAATATTTTGGTTCTTCTTTGTTTGCTTGATTCATTGGTGAACATTTCATTTGATTTAAGGTTTTTAAAAAAAAGTTATTTGAGTTTTGGTTCATGGGAGGATATTTGTAAATTTAATATTTTGACTTAAATAACTCCATCTCAATGTGAAAATTATTTGTTATTGTCTTATTTTGTTTTGATAATGAGGAGAGTACATTTATAATTTTGAATAACTTTACAAACATACCCAAATTTATATAAATGTAATGTTTGATTGTTGCTTAACCTTTTATTGGTGATTTCAAGTTAAGTTTGTCAAGTTTTAAGTTTGTGATTTTTTACCTTAAGGGTTGAAAAGCCATTATAGGCATATTTGTAGTTTTGAGAAATTACAAGTGCGTCGTTAATCATTGTTAGATTAGTCAAGTTTTATTATGTTTTTGTTGTTTCTCCTATTAACAATAATTTGAGTTCAAATTTTATGAGTTTTAATCCCTAAGTGTTCAAATTAGAGTTAAGGATGGAGAAGGGTATATTTGTAATTTTAGGAAAATTACAAATATGACCTTCACAACCTTTTTAATTATGAATTTCAGTAAGTTTTGATTCTAATATTTCATTGTTAAAATTTTAAAGTTCCAAAGTGTTCAAATTGCCTTCAGGGGTAAATTTATAATTTTTATTTTTATTCAATTGTAATTGAACTTTAGTTGATTTGGGTTGTTATTTTTACTAAATTTTCTTAAAGTGTTATAGAAGGTGAATTGGACAATTGTTTCATGATTTTCATTTCTTAGAATTACCAATAATTTATAAAGTGTAACTTTCTACATTTCATATAATTAAAATTCACCTTTAAGTGTAATTTTGGTGTTTGACTTAAGATTTGGTTTAGAGGTTTCATTTTAAGTAATCATTAGGATAAATTATTATGAATTCAAAGTGCAATTTAATAATTATTTAATTAATTTTTGAGACAAAGGGTTAAAATGCAACATTTTAATTTATAAATATACCAACACTTTGATTTAAATGACTTTTTTCATTTTCAAAGGATAAAATTATAATTTTATCACGTGGACTTACTGTTTTAATTTTCCTCTTAGTTTTCCAAATGATTTTACATTTTTTCTAATTAAAATTTTATTTTTTTATATTTAATTTTTAAATTAATTGCCAATTTCATAAGCAATTACACTTTTCATATAGAATGTTAGTTTCTATCCATGGAAAAATTATAGGAGGTACCCATGATTAGATGGTTTAATCCATTAAATTTTTTTTTAATTTGATTTATTTTAATTCTTAATAATTACATGATGTTTAATAATTTTAATTAATCTCTGAATTAATTACAAGTGAAATTACTTTTATTTTATTTTTATTTTGTTCCTTTTATTTTACTAATTTCAGGCATTTTATTTCAAATATTTTTATTTTATTTATTAAGCTGTGAATTTTTAAAGGGGATTTAAATTTTTTCGATTTATTTAATTAAGAAATCCCTAATTTTCCTATTTAAATTATGTGGCACTTACTCATCCTCAACGGCTCTGAACTCCAACTCAACATGCTCTAATTCGCTTCTCTTTCCACATGTGCTATCGTGTTAGTCTCCATCTGGTGCTACAATTCATCCTGTGGTATCCATATGATTAATTTAGTGTCGTCCATTTCTAATACAAGGAAGTGGACAACATACATTTATCATCCCTAGGAAATGAAGAAGCTAGCCATCTACACAAATTCATCTGATCCAAGGGATCCTATGCTCTAACCTAGGATATAATCCATCCAAACAAATTGTTAAACCCAAACACTCACNTTAGGAAATGAAGAAGCTAGCCATCTACACAAATTCATTTGATCCAAGGGATCCTATGCTCTAACCTAGGATATAATCCATCCAAACAAATTGTTAAACCCAAACACTCACATCCATATGGCTAGAACCCCATGGTTTTACAACTTTTATTATAAATGGCCAAAATTGAGGGCCGTAATGGTGATTTTGAGCAATACATTTGCCCAAGAGTTGAGGCCCCAATTGAATTGATTGAAGACAATCATCTTGAGAGTGTGCATCTCCTCTAAGCTCCAATTCAAACTTTCATTACCTCCTTTTATGAGCTTTACCAAATGGTGGCTCAGTTTGGTCNTTTTTATTATAAATGGCCAAAATTGAGGGCCCTAATGGTGATTTTGAGCAATATATTTGCCCAAGAGTTGAGGCCCCAATTGAGTTGATTGAAGACAATCGTCTTGAGTGTGTGCATATCCTCTAAGCTCCAATTCAAACTTTCATTACCTCCTTTTATGAGCTTTACCAAATGGTGGCTCAGTTTGGTCAAGCATGTGGTTGAAGTGCTCAAGATAGAGGAATTTTGGTTGAGGAATTGGTTTTAGATATAGTGGAAGCTAATGGTGGAGTCAATTGGGGATTTCATTGAGTTTTGGTGGGAAACCAAGTTTTGTTATGGTTTGGCTTTGAAGAAATCAGGGGGTGGGGGGTACGATGGAGGGATGACTTGAGGATGATGGGGATTTAGTCAAGAGGAGTTGTTAAGTATTTAGGAAGCAATTTGGCAGAGGTCCTTACTAAAGAGTGGGGGCTTTCTCTTTTTATTNTGCGATGGAGGGATGACTTGAGGATGATGGGGATTTAGTCAAGGGGAGTTGTTAAGTATTTAGGAAGCAATTTGGCAGAGGTCCTTACTAAAGAGTGGGGGCTTTCTCTTTTTATTTAAGCTCTTAGGTTAGGCTTTTAATGGCTATAGGGAGGACATGGGAGCTTGGGTAGGCCTTAGTTTGCTCCTTGGAGTTGTTCCAAAGGGTTAGGGTATGTTTGCTTTAAGTTTAGTTCAAATTCTTTTAGATTAGGGGAAGTTTAGTTGTGATAGAATTTACTTGGGTTTAGATTTGACCCATTTGATTTAGGGTAGTTGGGTGGATTTAGAGATGGTTTNGAGTTTTGTTCAAATTCTTTTGGATTAGGGGAAGTTTAGTCGTGATAGAATTTACTTGGGTTTAGATTTGACCCATTTGATTTAGGGTAGTTGGGTGGATTTAGAGATGGTTTGGATGGTAATGACTGGTATGGGTTTGCATAATGGGAACTTGGGTTGGTTATGACCATTAATGGCTATGTACATGGGTTTGGAATTTTGGTCACTTATGTGGGTTTGTTTGGACTTGACCCATGCTTGGATCATGAGGTGGCTTGGATGCTATTTTTCATGAGAAGTTGACTTAAGGCTTGGTTTTAGCTCACACTTGGCTTGCTTGAGCCTTAGGGTGACTTGGTATTTGGCTAGGTAGCTTGTCATGAGAGTTTGGCTTTGGATTAGGCNTTATTTGTCATGAGAAGTTGACTTAAGGCTTGGTTTTAGCTCACACTTGTCTTGCTTGAGCCTTAGGGTGACTTGGTATTTGGCTAGGTAGCTTGTCATGAGAGTTTGGCTTTGGATTAGGCTCAAATTTTAGGTTGGGTTAGATTTGGGCATTGACTTCGGTGGACTTGGAATTCAGGTTTGGTTTTAATTTAGTGGTAGGATGAGGTGATGCTTAGCTTTTTAGCTTTGCCAGGACATTGGTGTGTTTTATTTTATGTGATTTAATATATATTGATTAATTTTAAGTAAATTTCATATAGGTGACTGTGAGGTGTTAATTTTTTTCTTTTTTAATTTTAAAATTGGTGATTTAAGTTACTCCTTTATTTTGATTTTCTTATTTTTTTTATCTTAATTCAAGTATCATGATTTGGATTTTTTTATTTGATTTAATTTTGGATTTTTATTTACTTTGGAGAATTTTTATTATGTCAGGTTCTAATTTTAATTGGATTGATGTTAATTTGTGATTAATGATTTTAGTGAATTTGGTTATCTTTGATTTTATTTTTGTAAATTTTACCTGGTGATTCAATTTTAATTTCAAATTTGTGATTTTGTTGAGTTTGGTTTTGATATTTAAATTATGATTGAATTTAGTTTTCAATTAAAGATTTTCATTTCATTTTTTTATTTTGATTAAAAGGAAAACCCAATCATACTTCAAAGTTAACCTCATACCATATTTGCTCTTTATGAACCAAAGAGAGAGTTATCTAAGGCATTAGTAAAAATAAGTGCAAAGTGCCCAATGNGAGATTTTCATTTCATTTTTTTATTTTGATTAAAAGGAAAACCCAATCATAGTTCAAAGTTAACCTCATACTATATTTGCTCTTTATGAACCAAAGAGAGAGTTATCTAAGGCATTAGTAAAAATAAGTGCAAAGTGCCCAATGAGAAAGACCTAAGCCTCTAAGAGCGAAGGGTGACTTAAGGCATCCCCAGGTCTATAAGAACTCAACTTGAGCTTAAATGACTTAACTTTAACTAACTAAACAAAATTTAAGCATTTAAGTCAAGTGTATGAAACTATAAGGAGTGAGGATTTGGTTTAAAATTCTTAGCATGGTATTAGTTCCTCCATTAGTCCTTTAGGAGTGTCACTAAGGAAACCATAAGGTAAAAACCTAGCCTCTAGGGAGAAGTAACATGATAATCCTCATGTAAAAATGAGGTTAACAATAGTAACTTTTATTAAATTATTAATGGGAGTAAGAATCTAAAAAAGGGTAAGAATATCCTAAGTTGGATTTCATCGATCTATCATTTTGATGTAGCATAAAAAGTTCTTATAAAGGAGATTGGACTTATCTAAAAAGCCAAACCACAAAGAAAGTTATATTTGAGCAAGAATCAATATTATAGAGCATTATGAAAATTCTTAAATAGAAAATTTTTCTTAGGATATAAAATTAATATTTTTTAGATNTGGAGAAGTAACATGATAATCCTCATGTAAAAATGAGGTTAACAATAGTAACTTTCAATAAATTATTAATGGGAGTAAGAATCTAAAAAAGGGTAAGAATATCCTAAGTTGGATTTCATCGATCTATCATTTTGATGTAGCATAAAAAGTTCTTATAGCGGGGATTGGACTTATCAAAAAAGCCAAACCACAAAGAAAGTTATATTTGAGCAAGAATCTATATTATAGAGCATTATGAAAATTCTTAAATAGAAAATTTTTCTTAGGATATAAAATTAATATTTTTTAGATACTATATTAAACTATGAGTATGTATGCTGCAATTATAGTCATTTGTAAAACCTTAAATTTTGAATTTATAAAGTGCTTTACATTATTTTGAAGTTTGAATTTTCAAATGTTGAAGAATAATATGTAGATNCATTAAACTATGAGTATGTATGTTGCAATTATAGTCATTTGTAAAACCTTAAGTTTTGAATTTATAAAGTGCTTTACATTATTTTGAAGTTTGAATTTTCAAATGTTGAAGAATAATATGTAGATTTGTAAAAAAAAATTACAAATAAATTAAATAAAATATTTTTCCAATTTTTACGGCTCTTTGAAGAATTAGAGAAGGTAATTATACATATGTTCTAAAATTTAGCTAAATGGTCAACCCCCTCTCCCTTTTCCCTCTATTTGTAGTCCTTAAATTGCTTGATGTATAAACTATATAAATACTTACAATAATGAATGACAAATGTTTAGTAGTAATCTAGTAAGGAATTGGAATCAATTTGAAGAAAAGAGGGGCTTTGTGGACAACAACTTAAAGTGGAAGATTCATTAATATCCTTAAATATANTTTAAATTGCTTGATGTATAAACTACATAAATACTTACTATAATGAATGACAAATGTTTAATAGTAATCTAGTAAGGAATTGGAGTCAATTTGAAGAAAAGAGGGGCTTTGTGGACAACAACTTAAAGTGGAAGATTCATTAATATCCTTAAATATAAACAACTTAGTGAGCGAAAGGATTTGCTCATTTAGATTAATTTTGCATTTTTAATTTTACTTTGTAAAAAACTCTTGAATTATTATAGACATGACTCTCTATCATATACATTGTCTTTAGTTTTTTTTATTTTAGCCTAAAACCCTTCACCAAACCCAAAATCTTCGCCTTAGGGTAATACCCAAATAAGATTGTTGAAAATTTTAATTTTGTTATAATTATCTTAATAAATATAAAAAATTTTAAAAATTTCATGGCTCTCCTAATTATGTCAACAAACACTGTTATAATTATTTCATGTATTTTGTAGTCATAGGGTTCCATATTTATGTCACACCAAGTTAGAAAATTTTCAAGCCTTGGTTGACCTTTTACTTAAAAATTCCATAACCCCCAAAACACTTTAATCTTAAAATATTATTTATATAATCTAACAAATTTATTAGGGATATATTCAAACATAATTAGTGAGATATACGCTTTAATTTCACAAANCAATTCCATAACCCCCAAAACACTTTATTCTTAAAATATTATCTATATAATCTAACAAATTTATTAGGGATATATTCAAACATAATTAGTGAGATATACGCTTTAATTTCACAAAATACAATCAATATACTTTTACAAACTCTATTAGGGAGATATTCAAACATAATTTAGCCACGACTGAGAATGTTAACCCAAGCATAAATTATTTTGGTGGTAGTTCTAAGGTTCAATGGGGAAGAAGAAATTATTAAAGCATTCNCTTAGCCACGACTGAGAATTTTAACCCAAGCATAAATTATTTTGGTGGTAGTTCTAAGGTTCAATGGGGAAGAAGAAATTATTAAAGCATTCATTTACATAAAGGAACTTCTTTCATTCAAAATTTAGATAATTATCATTCTTTATGTCATTTTCTTTTAATTTTGTATCTTTTTATTTTAGATACTTGTTTTTAATTGTCTAATGATAACTATATGATAACATTTCATTCCTCCAATATTTGAATTAAAAAAACTTTAATGTCATTGACCATAACTTACAACTATAATTTACTTGAGTGATGCAAAATTTGTGTATTTTTTTTTTGAAAGATAATTTAAGCTTATTTATCTATAAAACTAATTGTAAACATAAGAGAAAATTTTGTTTTTATGGATTAAACTTTTAATAGAGAACTTAGGTTTTGATTTTAGTGATGGGATAGTNATTTTTTTTGAAAGATAATTTAAGCTTATTTATCTATAAAACTAATCGTAAACATAAGAGAAAAATTTGTTTTTATGGATTAAACTTTTAATAGAGAACTTAGGTTTTGATTTTAGTGATGGGATAGTTCAGGCTAGAAAGATTAAAGATATATTTTTTGTTGAACTTTAAATGTAAAGGATTATGCTATGTATAATTGAAAGAAATTAAAATCCCATTTTAAAAGTCATCTAAGCAAGATGAAATAATAAAGGTGGAAAATCTAACTTTATAATTTATATACTGAGGATCTAAGTAATATTGGAGCTTGTAATCTCATGAAAATTATATTTTGGATGTTCTAAGAAAAGAAATGAAAATTTAACAACTCTTGATACTTGCTTAGAATACTTTTCTATGTTAGATCCTAACATANGTTGAACTTTAAATGTAAAGGATTATGCTATGTATAATTGAAAGAAATTGAAATCCCATTTAAAAGTCATCTAAGCAAGATGAAATAATAAAGGTGGAAAATCTAACTTTATAATTTATATATGGAGGATCTAAGTAATATTGGAGCTTGTAATCTCATGAAAATTATATTTTGGATGTTCAAAGAAAAGAAATGAAAATTTAACAACTCTTGATACTTGCTTAGAATACTTTTCTATGTTAGATCCTAACATAGGTGTTAGATTTTATTTGATGTTCAACTTTAGTTGATGGACTAAAGGCTTGAGGAAAATTGGATAAACTATTATTAGTGGTAAAGGCCTATTTTTGGATTATATTTGGAGCTTTTAAAAAAAATAATTAAAGTGTAAAAGGAGAAAAATTTGCTAAAGTAAATAAAATTTTGTTTCATTTTCCATAGTCTTTATTAAGTGCCCTAAGTTAGATTTTAACTAGATTTGTGGTAGGAAAACTAACATGAAATAAAATTTAAAAAAATATCTATCTCTCACCATGAAAATATGGTGTGGAATATCACCAAATCATCAACATTAATTGGCTACTTGATACAATGTTTCAAGGGCTCAAGCAAGTGCATATGTCATGTATGTAATACAAAATATTTAAGTCCCAAATCAGTCATAGGAGGATTTAGTGAAGGAATATTAGAGTCAATGCACTAGCTTAAGGCCCTTAGTCTATTAAAAGGGTAGATTTTTTGAAAATTTTTATTTTTTTTTCTAATTAATTTTTTATGAAGTTGCAAATGTGAGAGAAAACATCTATGGAATCTAATTGATAAAATAGTTGCTTGAATTAGGTTTAATTAAGGTAATGGCTAATGGGGAGAAAAAAGAATTCATACCTCTATTAATATCAAAAATATATCCTAATTTTTAAAACCCTAAGGCCATATGTCTATGCTCTAGGTTTGATGAATTTAGTACGTTACACTTGTAAATCTAGGATTAGTAATGGGCACCTTTCCAAATCGTATAGTTTATTAAATGCCTACATGATGTTCTTTCCTTTCCCCAGGTTTGTAGATTGTTAATCAGAAAGAGGTTGGTTATACAGTCTATGAATTGACTGATTAAACCTAGGGTACAATCCTTATTCTCTAGTACAACTATTGAACACCTCGAGACAAGGCTGTTAGATCTAGTTTTGCCTTCACCGTTCCTTTCTACAAGTCTAGCTAACGATCCATCCGAAGTTGGAGCACTCCTCATATGGCACCATCACGATAGGATCAGGTTTGTTAATCTAGTCATAATACTTGTTGTTAATATAGATTGACACTTTAAGTTAATAATTTTGAGTTATGATGAATCTCTTAACTCGGTTTAACTCATTGGACGCTGAAGATACAACTTCCCTTTTCAGGTTCACCAATTTCGTTGACATACAGGATTCAATAGGACTAACACCTTGGCATTGTAAATCTACGATATGTCCTAGTATAGCCATTGCCCACTACGGAGTTAAGGATTGTTAAGTTTTTATAGTGTACAATAGAGGAATAAACTGGCATTATTTCTCCATTATCAAGATTAAGCCCTAACACGACCGCTGCATTGAGCAACTTGCTTCATTATCTACTAAATTTTTGGGTACGGTAGAACAAAGTCATGCCTAATTTAAACCAAGAATTTTTCTTAGTATTTAGTCATCGGATACCTGAACTTAATATTAAAATAATACAAATCAAATCCAATTCAATCCAATCCAATCAAATCAAAGCAACACAAATTGACACAAACAAGCACTTCTCAGTTCATTGACCACAGTCTCCACGTAGGACTCGATAAGTCAATGTCTTGACTTTATAAACCCATTACAGAATGTGCAGTGTAATCATTGTACACCGCAAAAGTTTAGGCCAAAGTTCAATAGTAAAATCCAAAGACAATCAAATTGAAGCTTATAGTAGGATTCAATCTCTGAATTGTTTGCATTAAACTGGCAACATGCCTTGCCTTCAGTTTAGATCCCTACATCATCTATCTTGATCAAGTCACCCCTATACACATTGTAGGTCTAGAAAAAGTCATTGTACCCTCTTTCCTACTGTGTACAGGCACAACAAAAACTCACATCACAACTACTTAAATCAAACTCCTCAGCAAAATTAAGTCAAAATCATATTCTTTGGCTAGTTGTCAAAATGAATGATATGCTCTAGTGATGTCCTTTCTGATCTAGTCATTTTGTCTATCATCTAGGTTGGATGTTAGTCCTCACACTTTTCTTCCTAGTATAGATACCCTTTTTCAGCTTCTTCGACTAGTTATCAGAATGAATGATAAACTTTAGCGTTGTCCTTCCTATTCTAGTCAGCATATTCACCCCTTTGGATAGATATAAGTCCACATCAATTTTCTACCTTAATGTGTTCATGCAAACTTGAAATCCCCAGCAAATTCTAAACACTATAATTCACAAAACTCCATCTCTAAATCTCTGACATATCCAAATCAAATCATATGTCATTCAAGATTTGTTGTTCTCTTTGGTCAACACCAATATGTATGGCGTACTTTGGACAGTTCATTACACATATTGGGGGTTCATTTGTTGACCTTATTTTTTGTCACAAAAGACTTGTACAGACATCACCTCTTAGTCTGGCGAAGCAAAATTGGTTAAAAATGAACTTTTCCTTTTTGGCTTGGCGTGGTCACGCCAGACTTTAGCATGACCACGCTCTAAAGTTCCTCAGTGTGGTCACACTGACCTTGGGCACGACCACACCCACGTAAGCCCAATGAGCGATTTATGGCCATTATCCATGGAACATGCTACAAATCATCGTACCCCTTCACCAGTGGTACTACATGACTCACTAACAGCTGAACTGGTCTCAATCGTTGACTCAACAACTCATAAGACCACTTTGGAGGGCCATACCATCACCTTTCACACCTATAGAAGGGTGTCTATAGGCACTCTTCGGGCATGGTTCATTGATCGTTGCATCCTGACAGAGGAAAAAAAAGAAGGAAGAATTCTTCTCTAGCGAGCCTCCTCCAATCTTTTCAGCCTCCTCCTTGTAACTTTCTCTTCTCTCTCTTTTAATTTAAGAATTTACTATCTTAAGTTAAATTAGGTTAGGTCAATTCAAAAGCCTTGGATTAGGCTTGAGTTTGGGTTTGACTAAGGTCAAACCAAACCCAGCCTAGCCCAAACTTACTAGTTCTAGCCCAAAGCCTAACATAAACCCAAGACTTGACCCAAACTAAACTTGCCCCAAACCTAACTTAACTCAGGTCTGACACAACCCAAACTTGACGAAAACCTATTTTAACATAGGTCTAACCCAACTCAGACTTAGCCCAAACCTAGCCTAACTCAGGTCAGACCCAATCCAGACCTAACCTAATTCAATTCTAAGCTAACATGGGTCAAATGAAACATAAGCCAACCCGAGCCAAACCCAATTCAAATCAAAGATAACTCGGGTCAACTCAGCTTAACTTGAGTTAAACCCAAACTCAATTTAATCTAGTCTGAAGTAACCCAACTTAACCTGAGACAAAATCAAATCAAACTTAAGTTAACCCAGGTCAACCCAAGTTAAACTCAAATAAAACCTAAGCTAACCTAGGTCAACCTAACTTGACTCAAAACAAACCAAATCAAACCAAACTGATCCCGAGTCAACCACCTAACCTAGGTCAAACAAAACTGACCCCTGGTTGACCCAGTTTGACCCAAGTCAATCCAAGCTTGACCCAAGTCAATCCAAGCTCGACCCAAGTCAAAGCTAGCTTGACCCAGCTTAATCCAAGTCAACCCAGCTTAACCCGCGTCAATCAAATCAAACCAAACTTAATATGAGGAAGCCTAGGTCCGACTCATACCCAAATCAAGCTAACGCATATCATACCTTAGCTCAATTTTGAGCTACCCCAAGTTGAAAAATTAACTCAACCCAACCTAACCTTAACCCATGTTTAATTCAAGGCTAATAATACATGTTTCATGTTTTAAGTTCCACTTGTTATCTTATGTTTTTTAAGTATTATTTCTTGTTTTGTATGTTATTTCACAATTAAAAATGAAAATAACAAAATGTATATATAAGAAAACAAGGATGAGAACTTCTCAGTTTTCTCTGCAAACATCAAAATTCAAATAAAATAAAATTTAAAACTTAGAAAATCCACGATTTCTCAACATGACCTACAAAGCTAGGAATCAAACAAAATATTAATGTAAATACCAAATCTTAAAAGAACATTTAAAATACACCAAGATAAAGAATGAGAATTCAATCTAGGGCAGATACAACGTAAACTTTAGGCTAATTAACTTAAACTCTGAGCCAAGGGCCACAAACTTACCCCAAGTTAGTTTGAGTATTGAAGCCTTAGTTAGTCTAGGCATCCTACTTAATGCTAAGGACTAGGACATGCAAAACAACAAACCTATCCATTGAGGCTAAAAAGAATATCTTAGAATGAAGTAACTCATGGTTACTAATGAAGGTGTTTTAGACTGATTCAAAACTATGAATCACCTATGCGCTTGCATATAGGGGGATTCTTGGTAATGAGGTCGGTCATAGTCAACAGATACCAACCTTTCTGGGATGACAGAAAGCTAGGGCATCTTGACCAGTGGTGTTATTCTTAATGCCTAGGTAATTCTGCTTATATAAATTCTTATAGAGTCTAGGGTCTCATTTCTCATCTAGAAATCTTTTCTTATCTGACTCTATCCTTAGTATAAGGTGCCCAATTATTCTTGTCAGTCAAATCCTATATCCATCATTCATCTTTTGACCTCAAACTTGCTCCAAAATTGAGTTCAAATCCAATTCAATTTCAATTCAAATTTCAATTAAAATCCAATTCAAATTTGAATTCATTATCACTCCTTTTCCAAGACTATTCAGACATTCCTTTGAGTATAGATTCCCTCCATTGGGCGATTGAATCTCTATATCTTGGGCTTTTCCCATGACGTGTTGTCATGGGATTATATGTCCCATTCCTTAGACTGAATTCTTCCAAGTCGAACCCTCCAATCATGAAAGACTAATCTCAGGTAACATGACTTGTTATAGTTATTGAGAGGTTTTCTCGAGGGTTCACAACCCTAAAGATGTAATTAAATATGAAGTTTGGCCTTCTTAGGAGCGAGACCTAAGAATCAAAATAAACCTTATCTTGCACCCATAAGGTAAGGGAAGAATTTTGGATTTGTAAACTCCAAAAGATTTCCCTTGTTCGAATGATTGAATCCATCATATGGTAATGCCTTTATCCCTTGGGATAGTACATTATTCTTTGAATGACGTGTTCGATCATTTAGATGGGAAATCTTTCAAGATCTATGGTTGAACTCACTATTAATAAAATCCCCCACCACCCTTGACTAATAGAAATGCCATCAACATACAAAGTCCATATAAAGTCATATATTATAGTGAATCCTATTTTGCTCCATGAAGAGTGATGTCTAATTGGAAATTATTCAATGGTTGTATCTTGATAGCGCCCATTAGCATATAAGAGAATTGAATTTCACTTAATTCATTTTTAATATATGATCTACGATAAATTAAACAAAATGTATGCAAAATTAAGATCAAAGACATCATACATTTATTATCAAAGCAATTTATGTTCTCCGTGATTGAGTTTATTAAGTCATCTCGATGAAGAACCATGTTAACAAATAAATGGCTAGTGATTCTTCCTATATTCTCTGATTAATATCAAACAAACATCTTATTAGCAAATGTTTTCTATTTTGGAACTTTGAAGGAGCAACTGTGAAGATAGAAGTAACTTTGATTCTTGAAAAATCTATTTCACTTTGACCTCATTTTTGGTTGAGGTCTAGTCTTTCTTCCCTAGGAGCCTAGGATCTAGCCATAGGACTTTCTTGTTGACTATTCCTAGAAGTCTAGTGATGGTACCCTTACCAATAGAAATTTGAAACTCTGCTCTGCTCATCTTGAAGTTCCACATATTGGTTCTAACCTCTAGTACTTACTAGGTAGGACCAATATGGGGGAGCTCAAGAAGAGTCCCCATAGAACTGTTTGGCCTTAGGGTTATCCATGGGTGATGTTGCTTGGTCTAGTACACACATTTGCACTTCACACGTTCACTCACAACCTAAACCATAACCTACACATGTCTGGTTTGGTTCCCTTTCCTCTTTAAAGTCCCATGTGGGTGGTCTCTCTAATCCTCAGTCCTTGACTGGGGAGGATAAGACCAGCACATGGAGAATCCAAAGTGGGGTTTTTTTGGTCTCATGGCACCACGAGGGTAATTTTATGATCAACATTTGCATCGAACCTCAACCTTACCTAGTTACCCAATTTTGGCATTCCCTAAAAATTCCTAAAATTACCAAATTGCCTCTAGCACCCCAAATTTCAAGGTTGTTCCAAATTCCTCAATTTTGTTTAAAAATCATTTCAAACCATTTCACACCATCCAAATTACCCAATACATCCCAAAATTTTCATAGTTACCAAAATACTCTCAAATTTGTCAAAATTACCAAAATGCCCTTGATGGCCTAAAAATTCTCAAATCCTCCATAATCATTTCAAAGATCCCTAAAACCAATTATTGACCATCCATTGGGTCTAATTTGACCAAGTTGACTCACTTTAACCACAATCCCGAAATTGCCCCTAAGTGCCTGAAGTCCCCAAATTACCCCAATTTCGACCAAAATGATCTCAAAGTTCCTCAATTTCAATTCTAAACTCGAATTTATCATGTACTAATCCAATTGAAACCAAATTAAAGCCCAAGTAAACATAATTCCAAACTCTAATTCCAAGTTCAAGTAAATTGCCTTAAATTGACCCAAAGTCCAAAAATCCCCAAATTGAGCTTCATGATCAATAAAATGCCCCAATTTCAAATTCACATCAAATTCAAAATATCCAAATTCAATTTCAACCAATTCCAAATCCATTTGATTAGATCATGATCACTTTCCAAAATTAAAATCATCATGTGCATGTTTAAAAAGCTCATACCCATGTGCATTTTTGAAAGCTCATTCCATAAAATTCTAAAAGCCCAAATTAAGCCCGCATGACATAATTTCAATCTTTCATCATCTCATGTCATCCAAAATCACTTTACCATTATATCATACCAAATTTCCTCATGCATACATGTTACTTTACCACAATTTGGCATATTGGCATTTTCCATTAAAAGTACATAAAATCAAAATTTCCTTTTGCATGAAACCTTCCCATGACCACATACATATCATGGCATGACTCATGGAGCCTTCCATGGGCATCCTAAAGTCAAATTTTGGCAAAAATGGCATGAGGAGGTGCCTCCTTCACTTGGAATTTCCTTCCTCATAAAACATTTAAACTCTTGCTCCATGCCCAAGCCAGCAACTTGACCTCACTCAAACCTTCCTTGGGGTCACCCCAAGCACCCTCACCATTAGGGAAACAAACCCAACCCTTGGACCAATGGGTTAGACCCAACCTAGCCCAACTTACCCAAACCTCATATTACCCTTGGATATTCACCTTTGAGCCACCATTAAACCAAATTGATTGCACCACTCAACCTTCCTGGCCTACCGGAGCATCCTTCCTAGCCTCCCTGAGCCCAGAAGTGACCTGACCCTGGCCAGCCACCACCTCAGCCGCCAATAAACACCCAGCCCGAGAAGACCCAAATGGCTTAATTACAAAATTAAACTCATCTGACCTGTCCCATTTGCTATTGGTCATCACAGCTTTTCTCTCCTCCACCTAAGCTACCTAGTTTCCATCCTGACGTACCCTGATGGCAGTCATGGCCATGATTATAAGAAGAGAACCCTCCATGGCCAGGAAAGGATGATGCACAAAACCCTGGAAAGACTCTGCCAATTTGCCTCCAGAGCTTCTCCAAAACTCCCTGAGTGCAAGACCACTGCTTCCAACCACCCATAGTCACTATCAAGAGCCAATTTCTTGACCCAATTCTCAGCCAAAAGCAAGACACATTTCACCACTCCACCACAGTCCACCAAACTTCAAATTGAGTTGCTCCTCACCATCCCTGACTAAAATAAGAGGATCCCCCTGAAAGCCCCATTCTACAGCTGCCCAAACATAACCCTAAACCAAGGCCCTAAATCGGTTTGATCGAATTCATACTTGGACGGTTCACCAGAGCCCAGCAACGCTTCTAGGAGGTTCATCGGAGTCCTCTAAAGCTTCTGAAAGCTCCTGATTGAGCCACGCCACTCAAGCAAAGGTGTTGAACTGTCCCCCCAAATCAAGCTCACTTTTGGCTTTCATGGCAATACACTTCATTTCATGGGCATGTAACCATATGGATATGTTCTTCTCGGTTAGATGAACGTTTACAAACAACCCACACTTAATTTCGTTGCATATCGATGGAGATCAAAGTGATTTAGTGTGGACGTCTCTTGGGTTAAGTCACTTGGGGACGATGAACGGATGTCATCCGTTTCCATGTTTATTGGGTAGACGGTGGAGATGACACCAGATGATGGAACGGTACGTAAACGCGTGGCTGCATGGCTGTCGAGTTAGACGGTAGTGTCCAATGGGAGCATGACACATGGAGCTTCAGTCAATCCCAGGATGATGTGGCGGCTAAGCTGGATAAGTAGGAAAATAGGAATTTATGATTAATTTAACTCCTAGACCTTAGAAAATCCATATCTTTGCATAGAAAAATCATAAAAATTAAAGAAAAATACCTTGTTGCTAAGTAAATAGAGGATAAAAATTTTAAATAAAAATTAAAATTATTTCACTTATATTTTATTTTTAATTAATTAAATACTTAAAATTTTAATTAAATCATAAGTCATTACATGTTCATCACCATGGCTTGATATTTTGGGGGTTTAAAATTCATGGCCTTAGATGTGTTCTCTAATTTTTCCAAAGTCACAGAACACCTCTAAGTGTGTAAGCCCTAATTTCAAAAATTAATCACTTATGTTTAATTAAAAAATTATAAAAATTAAAATATAAATCAGAAAAGTACAAAACATATTTTGGTAGGTTCACTGTAACTAGATGACCCTAGGAAAAATGTAAATTGAATTTAAACAATTAAACACATCACTTTATGTAATTAAGTCCTTAAAA